>VXAL01004012.1:389878-425540 GCA_013399475.1 Chauna torquata | reverse complement strand
ACCATGTAAACCCAATACACTTCCTTACCTCTATTTAAGACAATCTGTGCTCATTTTGTGTTAATCAGTTTGAGCTATTGACACCACAATACAGAAACAATGGGACTTTGTGCCTATACAGGAGTCAGATTAATGAGTGCATTGGAGCTATAACGCAAATGAACTTTGCTGCAAGACAAATCTTCTGAGAGCTCATGTGAGTGCCAGGTGTTATACTAGTGCTCTGCTATCCTGGAATGATGGAGGTACAAAATGCTCGCTGGATTTTGCTGTAATAAAAAAGCAGATCTTTGGGGATAGTTTGATCCCTTTACAGCTTTAATGTTAGAAGAACTTATGCATTTTGGCCTGTTACACTCACTGTAAAACTCAGCTTCATTGTTAAAATGTTGTAGCTGAAAAAAAAAAATGGAGAAATGGAAAGATTGGGTTTTCTTGGTTACATAATTTTCTTTTAAAACAAACAAACAAACCATTTTGCAGCTGACAGGATTTATGTGGGTACTTAATCTGGAGCTAATCATAATCTCTAAAAATGCAGCTTCCTGTAGCTGGCTTGCTATAATATCTAAAGTTTATAGAATCGGTGCAGCCAATCTGGGACCCTCAGAGAATCATATCAACCTAGTTCCTTCAGCTGAGAGAAGCAGCTTGCTTCTTTTTATGAGCTTTTCTCACCCCTTCATCTTCCCTTGATTACTGTTTTCTTGAAATTAGCTCCTTAAAATTCTTACAGCCAATCTCCTAGACCTCCCAGCTGACACATCTATCTTACACTGCTGTTCTCTTCCTTCATAAGAATTCACATGGAGCATGTGAAGTACTTCACGTTTTGTTTGCTAATAAAGACCATGGAGGGATGTTAAACCAATAGAAACTACTGTACAAGAAGATGGGTTGAAAAAGTATATATAACGCCATATCCTTTCTTCGATTCACAACCTCAACTCCCAGTCTGGCGATGGTTTTAAGCTTGATGTTTCTAAGAAACACAAGAAATAAAGGTGGAAATAGAAGGCATTGTGGTTTAGTGGTGAATGCACCAGCTGCCAACATTGCCACCAGCTCAGCTCTGTGGCTTCAAACCATGCAATGTCTTCATTTGTGTTTACTTCCATGTGTGTGAAAAAACAATATCATCTTGCCTTTTCCTTTCCTCTCTTGAGTTAATCCCCCCTCCAAGGTATTTCTGGTATTTTAGTCAGTTCACTTTAGTAAATCTGTAGCATGCAGACCTACTTTAAAACTTGAACTACTGTGGAGACGATTGGGTAATGTCTTGCAGTTTGTTTATCTTTTATTTAGGACTCCAGGGAGAAGCATCTGGAAACCATTCCCTCTACCATGCTCTTGTCTCTTCATTCAGTCTATTAATTAAATATTTCTTTGTTTATTTCATTATTTCAGATTTTTCATTGCTTCTCACATCTAGACGAACTGAGAAATATTTAATTCATTGTCTCCTGCATATGTGCTGTTCTCTCATCTATAAGCTGTTTCTTGGGGAATTCCTCCTTCTGAAAGTGCTGGGTTTCTTTGTTGAGGTGCCATTTCTACAAAGTTTTGTATTTACTGAATTAGCGAAAGGAGATTATTTATTCAGCTGGAAGAAAAAAATCATAAGCAGCTGGGAAGCTTTATCTGTACTTGTGTTTTTCTTCTAAAATCTTCAGTTTGTTAAAACCCACTGTATATGAGATTTAACAATCATTTTTTTCCCCTCATGCATGCCTATTTATGAGAGGAAAAATAGACGCTGATTGCGTGGCGTAGCTGATTAGTTAAACAAATGTTCTGCAAGCCTCAGCCATACTGGAGCTTTGTGTGTTGGCCCCGTATACTATTTCTCTGCACGTAACAAATACCAGAGTGGTCTATATTCACACGTGGCGTAAATTGGCATAGCAAGTGCTGCTGATTTATGCCACCTAAAGAAATATTTACCCTGCTAGCAATGATGGATTTCATCAAAATTCCTGATGCCACTAGCAGGGCAGATTGTAATGAGAACAGGATGGGCTGGGATCAATAGCATTTTGATTTCCTTAGGTCTGCAGTCCTGTAGTAAGCATCTTTTTTTTTTTTTTTTTTTTAAATTATTATTCTTTCAGAACTGTGGCCAGCAGCCAGAGCGGTTCCATGCACAGCACTGAGCTCTCTGAGGTATTAAGTCGTGTCTCTTGGTTACTGACGATGGCACTCAGGTCTCTGGTGTGACTGTATAAATTCACTGCAGGCCTGAAAAATGGAGAAATGACTCCCCAAAGACATTTTCCTAATCCAAAAATGCAGCAGAGTCAGAAGCAACAAAAGAAAACAGATTCTGCCTTGTTCTAGCAAAGTTTCGCCATCCCTGTATCTCTGGGGATCTGGTATTCTCATTATCACTAAAGTGATGGTAGCAGTCACAGGCACAAAGTGACTGAACGCATAGGCAGATACTCATTTATTCTTACAGATGAGACAAATATGGAGAGAGCAGGCAGGGGAGAGTTGGCAGGGAAGATGCAATATTGCCATCCCCAACTGCTGCAGCTTGAAGACACATCTTTAGAAGATGTTCCCAAGACACAATTAGGGAGGTAATTAAATAATCCTCTGAAAAACATCCTGGCAGCTAAGGATATTGTAGACAAGGAGCTGAAGAAGTACTATACTTCTGTCCATGGTAGGGGGTAGGCATGAAAATTTTCTGTTCTCATTTTTACCACTGCAACTGTTTGTAAAGCCCAGTCTTTTATTCCCTGAAAGTCCAGACAGAACTAAACTAAGTGTGTTGCTGAAAGTGCTATTCATCCAAAGGACTTTGGGCAAGATAACGGGTTTGTCTAAACTGAAATCTTGGACTGATATTAAATCGCAGTGAACCTAGCATTTCCATCTTTCATTTAGCTGTTCTAGATAACAATAGCAGATGGGATGCAATGGGAATGCAATTGCAGAAAAAGGCAATGGGATGGACATAAGCATAGGTGAGCCATACACACATAGGACACCTGGAAAGCATGTGCAGCACATACTGAAGTTGCTGCTAATCCTGCTATGTGCTTGTTTGAAGCTGGCTCAGGTACTCACACTGCAGGCAGACTCTGGTTGCATTGCAGGTGAAGGTAACAGGATAAACCAGTCGCTAGTGCTCATTTTTACAGGAGAAGTGGATGCAGAATTCCACAATGATCACATCCAATTGGAATAACTTCAAGGCATAAGCAGGAGTGTTTGAATTTTCTGGGTTGCTTTTTCGTCAGGGGACCTGAATACTCTGAATTGTGTAGCAATTATGAATGTAATATCTTGACAATATTAAATATCATTAGTGACTGACCTAAGGGAACTTGCAAATGACCATGTAGTTACACAGTGTTGGCAGCATAAGTACCAATCAATGTTGTAACTGTAGCTGTTTGTACTTAGTAGATTACATCAGGGAATCCCACAGAGTGGGGAGGAGTGTCAAATGATCTAACACAGGAGAAAATAATAATGATAGTCGTAATATGAAACTGATAATTGAGGAAATTCTGGGTCTTCCCTCTGATACATCTGCTAAAGCAATAGGGATGCTCAGGAGTCATATGCAGAAACCTGAAAAGGCAGTATGTGTGTATCGATGTTTCTGTCCATCCGTCTGTCCCTAAAAAATTAGGCAAGTTAAAGAAATTACTATGGCAGTTATCTCAAGAAATTTTGCTTTATCTTAAGCTGCAGAGGTCTGTATTATTGGGAAAAAAAGGCCTGGGATTCTGGATTTTGCTCTCAGTGATTTTTGCAGTAATTATCTGTACTATGCCGGACATAAATTTGTTTTAACAGAAAGCTGAAAAGTGCTCCAGCGCAAAGACAGTTCTGGACTTCCTCCAAAGCCCACACTGAAGGCCAGTGCGTGTCTGTCACGGTCACAAGCCACAGCTTTCAGGGGGCACCAAAATGATGCACCAGCTCATCAACTGCAGCAACGAGTTTATATCTCTGTCTGATGCACTGGTCAGGAAGATGTTTGTCACTCTCATGAAGAGCAGAGAAAGCAGCCAGTTAACCAGGGTTTGCTTCACAGGGAAGCTTGGGAAGAAGAGTTTGTATTTCATTGTAGACAGAAATTGCTGATGCTGATTTTTTCCCCTACTGTTGGCTATAAATGAGATCTGGAGAGAGGGACAGAGAGACAGAGAGAACAAGGAAAATGAATTGATAAAATGCCATACTGATCTTGGTCGATAAACTTATTTCCAATTAGGAACTACACCAGCAGCAGGTGCACAGTGTATGTTCTGCTGCAGGGTACTCATCATAATGGTAAGAAGCCAGATTTTAATAATATTTGCATCAGCATGAATGTGAAGTAATCCCAGTGAAATTATGGCGTTTATCCTGGATTTGTACCAGTATCAAAGAAAGCAAAATCTGTCTGATGTATGTCAAGAGCCTTCTTTGCTGTAATAAATAAACAGCCCAGCACTGCAGCTTCCCTCTTGCAGGCTTAAGGATTCCCTCCTTTTCTTTAGTACAGGGCTTGGGGATCTCATTTCCTGGCCCAGTGGTAAATGCTCTGACCTCCCCTTCAGAGATGGTGGCCGCTTCTTTTCTGGTTGGAATTCTTGATGTTATGTTCAGCCCAGGTGTATGCAGGAGTAACTCCATCGTGTGTTGGAGGCAACATCTTTTGTGCTTGGCCTGGTATCCCCATTACCTGATGGAGTTACAGTAGTAATAAGGCATTTGTATTTGACATGGAGGAAGTTGTAAAAGGAATAAACAAGTTAAAGTGTGGAGAGCAAGTTGCAACTTGTCTGGAAGAGGCAGGAAGAAGAGAGGAAAGATGAAACAGTAAATTGAAGTGACAGTGGTGGGGCATTAGGTGATGCAGATGGGCAGCTGAAGTTCTTCCAAATCATGTTGGAAGAGGACCTGTCCCAGAGCTCCCACCCTCCCTTCTCTATACCAGTGACTGTTGCGTTAAAAAATTGTCTGTCTAGCAAATCAATCTCAGGTGAATACTGACAGCAAAAGTCATGTTGTAGGGTGAAGTGAAAAGACCTCGATGGATTGATGTGAATATCAAATGCAGATGAGAGCTGGCAAAAAGGTTTAAATGTGGTGACTAGGACATGAGCATGGGAGAGCAGTACAAGGGAGAGCAGCAGAGGAAACACTGTACTCTCCATATGTGTCAGCCTCACAAAGGGGTGACAGCTGTCAAGGCAGATGACATCCTGATTGATTGTCACCTGCAATGACAGAGAAATAAGCTCTGCTTATTATGGAATATATTATTTTAATGATGCACTGTTCTTTTTTTTTTCTGTTTTCCAGAATCAGAGAGAGTTGGTCTAAATTCTGATTTCTGTTAGATGCATTTAGTGGTTTCCATTGAAATCGAAAAGCCTTATACATCTTGTCAGAAGCATGATTTGGCTCTAGCTCCATTGGTATCACTGGAGTTGCTCCTTTCACATGCAAAACCAGGGGATGTTCAGATAACCTGGGAAAGACACTCTTGCATGGCCTCAAGTTAGTGTGTCCAAGCAGTTTGGAGAATCCATTATTTTTGCTCCTTCTCCATTTTCCTCCATGGAGCTGAGGAAAGTTTGAACCACAATGCTAACCACTAATTCAAAAGACATACCTACACCTCTGCCTTACTAAACCATTCAGTTCTGCACAAGGATTAAAAAAAAATCTCCCTGCCAAAACATGCCTGTTCCTCTCAGTGTGTTGGCTAACAGGCAAGCAGCCTAGCAAATGCATTGTTCATCATCAGACAGGCGAGGCAGTGAGACATTGCCTGTCCCCAGCAATTTCTGGAGCAGGTTATCAGGACATCAGTGTTTTGTTGATGCTGTTGTGTCTTTTTCCTTGCCAGAGAAATGATGGCAAGGAGGGCTTTGGTGATTGTTTAGTTCTGTCATAGCTGGGAAGGGAGCAGGGCCGTATCTCACTCTTGTTTTACTATTTTAATTTCACTTAGTTCTTTCTTCCTTTGTATTTCTTTGTGCTGTGAATTTAGCTTTCTAGGAGTATCAGCAAACATTTCTGCATACCTACAGGATCAGTTCATTGCAGTGGTTTCTTAACTAGGTCTTGGCTCTGTCCTGGAAAGATAGTCTGTAGCAAGAAGGATTCAAGTTTTACACCTGACCTGCCACTCCATATTTAGCTCCTGCCTTCTCTGCAAGCATCTCCAGGTGCTATCTGCAGCTCTGATTCCACAGTCATTATATCAGGTCTATACAATCCCAGTTCTTCTGGCAGGACAGATTTGATCCTTGCACACTGTTACGCATGGCTGTGTTTCTGTTGGATTAGCCTGTGTACGTGCAGCAGAGTTTATGCCAGTTTACACTTTTATGTCAACTTTAATGTTAGCTGTGGGAGGATGAGCAATACTTGTTCCAGCATAAAGTTAGAGTGGGGCAGACAGATAATGTACACTCCTGTCCACATTGCTTGGCAATATGATGCTTTGTCCAGGACTGTCCTCCCAGCTGGGAAGAGTACAGAGTTTGAACAGAAGGGACACTACAGAAGAAACCTGTAAAGAGAGAGAGCAACTAGTAGAGCTGAAAAGAGAATGGAAGAAAACTAGACGCAGAAAAGCAAACAGAACCTAATCCTCTATTGTACTGAGTTCCCTTTAAGAAGCATAAACTGCTCTTAGCGCTCAGTGACTGCAGCAAAGGTGGTTTTTGCTAGGTATTTATATCACTTTTTTTTTTATTATTCTCACTGCACGGTTGCAGGCAGGATCAGGATGGAGGCAGGAAATGCTTAGTACCTTGCAGGAGTTGACCCCTGGTGAAAGAGAACAGTAGAGGCACAGCTCAGGGGGAGGGAAAGAGCCAGGAACGGGGGACAGGCAGGAAACCTACTCTAACATTTAACATTCCTGCTCCACGGCGCCTTGACAAACATCAACAAAGATCCCTTGCATCCCCTAAGAGCAGGAAGTCGTTTTACAGTAGGGGAAGCAGAGGCAGGGAGAGAGGAAGGCTCCATTTCCAAATGTGGCTGTCTGTTTTTGATGACTCCATTTCCTCCTAAAACACGCACCAGGTTTGTATGAGATCCTGGATGTTGTCAGAAGAGAGCCAGAACCCAGGAGACCAGGCTGCCTGAACAGGGAGTGCAGGGTCAGATCCCAAAGCAGCAGGAGGTACAATCCGTACATCAAAGGCAGGGAGGAATGTGCAGCTAGGGTACAAGCAGATATAGTTAATGGAAGAAAATATTAACCTAACCCTTAATTATTTAGAGCCAGAATTAATATTGCAGTTCCTCTGGCAGGTTTCTCTGGTCATTAGGGCACTGGCAATGAGTCTTTCCCAGCAACCCAGCTATCGATCAATCTCTCTGAAGGCTAATGTGTCACTGAGAGGTTGGAGATATTTGTGGCTCAGGGCAGAAGCTGAGCAAGGCAGGATTTATCCGTGCTCTGAAACTTTACTTTTCTTTCTCTCTTTACCTTCCTCTCAGAGAGATGATAAAAATAAAGGCACATAATCTCAAGAAGAAAGAATAATGGCTTTATCCTGCTGAGGGACTGTATTTTGATGGTTTGGCTAGCTTTCATTTTAAGTGCCGCTGACTTGAAGAAATTCTTTTGATCATCTAAACCCTGGCTGGATTAAATTGCCAAATCCCATTAGATTCCTTGGGATTTACAACAGATGTTGAATGCAAGATTTCTCTATGGCCCACCAGGCCTGGAAGGCCATTCAGACCTCTGCTGCCTCCAGAGGCATAGGGCAGCATTGGAGGGATCATCTCTAATCCTTTGTCTACTGTGCAAACGACTGAGAAGCTGTAGGGGTCACTTGATCCCACCCAGGGCACAAGTTTCTAAGTGAAGGAGGTCCTGGACAGGCATGCTCTGGCCTCACTTGGAGAAGGAAGATCTTTTTGTGTGAACCCGAGCTCCGGAAGTGCATCAGTTTTCTACTTTCTTGCTTTCTTCTCCCACCTGCACTTTGAATATCAGCCAAAGGTTTGGGAGTAATGGGAATAGCTTATATGTTATTAACGCTTGTAACCAGTGGCTAGGCTAATTGAGCCATTACAAAGCCAGCTCCATTTCATGCCCTCTTTCCGCTTTCTGTGGCTTGACTTTTCTGCTGTGTTTGTCTGAAGTGAACAGAGCTGAGGTGAAATGAATTACAGCCTCTCCCTGTTTCACGCTCAAGACCTAGTGGGAGAGTTAAGCGTCACTGTATCTGGCTCACAATTTGTGACTCTGCTGCAACACAGCCTTTCTCTAGCAAGTGCTAGTACAGAATCCTTCTCTCCCATTCAAAACCTACTTTGCATGCAGCATCCACCTCCTTTCTGCTCCTACCATCCCAGTGCTCTGTACACTTCCTGTGCAGGCTCAGGTCTGCCAGATGTTGAATGTTCTCTGAGAACTCCAGCAGTGCACAGTACTACACAAGGAGTCCAGATGTGATAAGTCAACTAAAACTTACGTGCCTCCTCACTCAGACCCGAAGGGATTTTGAGAACTCAATGGGATCCTTGCGCAGATTCCAGGGAATATGGCGCTACAAGGAGAAAATGACAGTGGCATTCAATTTGATGAGGCTTTTTTCCCTGGGACACAGGTGTAGTTTGCATTGCAATTGTAAGGTAGGCACACAACATCCACTACCCCAACTGGGATGAGATGTTATACCGTTGCTGCTGCTGAGGCTTCTGCCTCTCTGTGCTATTTGAAGAAGCTGGGAATTCTGCCTGGAGTCAGCCAGCAGTGCAAAGCCAGCACACACTGGGGTTGCATGAAGAACACGCACCAAGCATGTCTCCTTGTGCTCTTTGCTGGCTGAGAAATTGTTCCGGCCCTAAGTTTTAATCCTTTTTGTACAGAAGCTTCCAACTGGTACAGCTCATTCTTTCTGCTTAGCTAAATGTATTTTCAAACACTAGCCTGGAACTTAGCGGATGGTAATTACACTTTGACATTAATATTTAAACCACAAACACAGTTAGCACACTAATACCGTCCCCAAAGGCTACTGCTCATTTAAATTTTGTCCTTATGAGACTTAATTATTGTCAGGGATGAATCCTAAAAGGCAAGAAATATTACAGCTGGAAGACTAAACATTCCCTTGATTATTAGAGCTACAGGATTTGGGCACAGAGTACGGGAAGAACCTTGTCTGTGGTGGTAACATTTATACTACTATTGAAATTTGGTGAGTTTTTAAATCCTAAAGCCTGGGTTTTAATGGCTGTTGAGATTTCTTTGTACTTACACTTTTACAGAGATCTCAGCATTCAGTTAGTTTAGCCAGAGAATAACTTTGCAAAACCTGTATGTCATTACCACTGTTGTACAGATGGAGAAACAGTTTTTTAAGGGCCTGACCCAAGGCAGCATCAGGACTCTGTAGTCTTAGCCTTCCTCTCTCTGGAATAAGTAGCTGAGCTGGTGATAGTAGCAAGTGTCTGATGTTTCAAGCCTGCCGCTTAACTATTCTTCAAGCTCTCTCTCCAGTGTAACCTCTTTATAGACCTTTTATACAAAAGAACCCCGGGATCACACATTTTCAAATCAGTTTGTGCAACTGCAGTTAAGTTCCCAGGATATGAAGAGCCAGCCTGCCATTTTAGATGCTTTTTGGCATTCTGAATCACACTTTATTGTTTGCAATACAACAGGGCAATCTGTTACAGAAACACCAGTAAAAAAGTTAGATTTTCTGCTGGTATAACTCCACAGGCATCAAGAGACTGGGCTGGGAAGGGAGTTTGGCTCAACACCATTGAACTGATTCTCAGTCAAAAACGAGTCTGTTCAGCTCCTCTCTGGACATCTTGCGTCTCTGAGATAGCAGCTGCACGCTGGGTGAGAGGAGAGCAGTGAGATGGAGCAGGGAGGAGGAATCCCTCATGCGTCCCTACCCCAGCAGGTGTACCCAACAGACACTTCCAGCAATCTGATGCTAATGCAGGATTTGAACTGCTGTTGAGGAGACAGGCTGCTCATGATGAAACCTCATGCCCTTGGAGATGTCATGGGGGGTGCATGAACTCAACCAAGTTCTGACCTGAAAACCAGATAGTGTCAGAGGATTGTCTTGATTGGTGGTCAAGATTTGTTGTTCTTAGTGGGCTTCAGATGAAGGCCTGAATCAGGGCCAGATGAGGTGCAGGTTAGATGCTGTTTTCTGTTGCACTGCATTAAAGCAGGAGTCAGTCTGGTTAGACTAGTTCATGGCTGGAGTGTATCAGGATCAGGGCATGTGTACAGAGGTAACTCTCTTTCAGTTCTCCTCCAGCTGCACTTTTTTGAGCATCTCCTGATTTTTGCTTTGAATGCAAGCAAACAGAAATAGCTACACAGATAATTAGCTGAAAACTCCAATTCCACATGGCTGAGCAATAGGGGCTGTAAAATGGCTTGTCTCCAGTACTTCTGAAGGGATATCATGAATTCCCAGTGGTCTGATCAGAACTGAAGCCAGGTTAGCATTTGCCACCTTCTGTTTGGAACTGGGCCTTGGATGATGTTGCACTGGGCCCAAGTTCGCTCCAAATTTTTGCAAGTGTTAGCAAGCCTCTGGCTCAGCCTGGGACAAATTTCAGCCCTGAGGCTGTACCCCAAAGCAAGTGAGCTTTCCTATTTTGAGATGTCATTATTTACGTTTTGCACTGTTCTTGTAAAAATCAGCCAGGAAACTGAGTTTTCTTTTTCCTCCTGCCTCTTGTCCTCTCTCTCTCAGCTTCTGTGCTTTGCTGGCTACTTAGTAGTGGTATTGTGTGTGGTGGGAACCCCAAACCTCATGCAAGGAGAGAAATCCTTTGACACGGATCTTTAGATTAATTACTAGTTTCTTTAATAGTCTCAAAGTTTTTAATGAAGGGCAGTGCAGACTCTACCACCTGTGTCCAAGGAAAGGCAAGTCTGCTGCCATCTGCTCCCTCAGCCTAAAACTAATGAGTGCATTAACTTCCAAAGAGAGATTCATAAACTTCCACTGCCTGAGGATGCTATGAGCTGTTGATGTTTGAAGAGTAGCCTCCAAAGATTGCTTAGCCAACTGTGCTCCATTTTATTTAGAAAAACCCATCAGAAGGTTCCCATTACTCACAAAAAGGTATGTGATTTTTCTGGGGGTGATAGCTGTGTTGTAGTAGATTAAATCCATCATTTACATTGCTCAATAAGCAAGGCTAGCAAGCTCACTCCTACCACTCTGACAGAGGATTTAAAAAATAACAAATACAGGCACAGTGGATGTGAAGTCCGTGTCCCCCTGCACAAATGCACGATGCGTCTAAGGTGCTGGAGCACTAGAGTAGCTATTTGTGTATTGATGTAAATGATGACCCAATGAGCAGTGAAACCAGGAGGGTGTTAAGGGCTCACACAAGGAAGTGAGTCTCAGGAGCAGGAACAGAAGTCACCAGATCTATCCTGCTTCCAATTTAACCACTGTGAAAGGCTTTTTTCCATACTGCCAGAGCACTGCATTAATTTTCTCTGTATCCTTCTAGTCAAATTAGATTTGTCCTCCCTTTGAGTGTGTAATTAGTCTCTATTTAGCATGCAAGTGCAATGTTTTAAAGGAGAAGCCTTGATTTGTGGAAGGAGGCATTGACGTTCAATCTGTGTTTAAATTCATGGGCAAACTGCCTGTGGACTGAGATACAAGCTGAAAGAGCCATTGAAGTCCCCACGGAGGCTGACACTGAGGGCCTGAATCACTGTGTGCTTACCCCCATAAATTGATGGTATAAATTCAGATTAATGCAAGGGTGACTCAGATACTTTGACTTTAACCCATGTTGTTTGGCTGGCTTAGAGGTCGGGTGCACACTAATGTGCCTGCTCTGAATGTCGTAGCTTGTTTTGCTTTGTATCTCAGCTGAATGCTGATCTGAGCTGTTTAATGTATATTTTTCTCATTTTTAAACACCAAGCCTCAGAATTTTCCAAGTAGCTCTGTGTGGCTTTAGCCATGTGACTGCCATTAAGGACAACAGCAGTCACATACTACATTCTCATGCACAAATTTATCCTGGGGCATCCTGGGATGCAGCTATCAGAACCGTTCTGCTTTTTGGCAGTTGCCAGTTAGGGAAGGGTGGCAAATTTCCCTTGTGCATTGCCTGGTGAAATGTTAGGCTCTGTGAAGCTGCTGAACACCAGCTTCATCGCAAAGGGAAAGGACTGAAACTGCTCCCTAGTGTCCTGTAGGCACTGCTGAAAAGAGGAGGGAGATGGGGTCAGACGGGTATTTGCTAAAATGAGCAATGTGCTGAGTGCTCATGCTTTTTAGCATTGGAGCTTTGTGCACAGCAAGTTTAATGAAATTAAAAAATGAGAGAAATCAAGTTTTTGCTGTTCCCAAAACAAGTTTTGGAGCTGACATTCTCCTAGAGGCTGTGATGTTGAGCACTAATGCAAAGAACTGCACAGCAGAAGACATTTGCTCTGAGCAATCTTTACTATGTGCCATACACAACTTTCAGAGTGTGGTCTACTTGGACCCTTATTTGTTAACCAACTGCATGTAAACAGATGTCTGGGTAGCATTTTGGTGATATTTGAGATGCTAGTGACCCAATGGTGGCTGGTATAGCAATTGTGGAAGGTGACACAGCCTATAAAGATGAAAGTGATAAAGCACAGCTTTAAATCTCCTTTTGGAAGAGACATATCGCCATCTCTGAGGGGCAGAGGTTATTTTTTTTCCCTCAGATGAAGGTGCCTAGTGCTTTAAAGAAAATATTGAGCATTTTTTCGAAGAGCCGCATCTTCCATCCCCAGTTGAGAGGTGCCCTGGGAATACTGATGATCAGACCAACTCAATGAAGGGCCCAGTTCTGTCAGAGCACCTGACTCTATCTAAGCAGTTGGATTTGTTGTGACATAAAATCCTATTGGCAATTCTGAGAGAGACTTGCCAAGAGATAATAAAGAATAAAAGTTGAAGAATGTTCATCGGCAATTACCTTAGCTGCTTTTAGTAACAGAACAATGAATAATTTTGCATGCAAGTGAAGTTACACAAAGATGAATTTGGCCTACAGCTTTAATTGCTTTTTTTTTTTTTTTTGTGAGGTCTCTGTACTTTTTTCTTTTCAAAATCTATTTTTCTTCTCGCTATTTGCAAAGAGAGATTGACGATGACAGAGAGTGAGCACATGGTAGTTTTATGAGTAGCCTGACATGGCCTGTTTATCCTTGGATTTCAAAGGCAAACCAGATAGAACTATTTATCTAGTTTTCCTTCTGCAATTCCCTCCTCTTCCTGCCTTTTTTACCTCTTCTTGAAAATTATAATACTAAAATTGCACTGTAGCTAAGATGTTCTTAGCAAAGTTGTAACACAGAAGTAAGCTTTCTGTGCCAAGACATGAAAAAGAAAACCTCAGAGGAAAGAATATAGGGAGTTAAGATGGAAGTGCTGATACAACCTTAACTGTAGTGTCATCCACAGCAATGCTTTAATTTATTCAATCAATTTCAGGGCCCTTAGGCTGGGAAAGGATAACGCTAGGATATTAAATCTGTCCCTCTTGCCAATCTGTCACCGGTGTGTCAGAACACATTGATTCTTCTCGTCTTGCTTTTATTAACTGTCTCCTCCGTGTGGCCTCTCGGTCTATCACACACTAACCTGCAATTGCTGGCTGAGTGCAAGACCCCTGGAAAACCTCTGGATTCTCTGCTGACCCCATTTTTTAGCACTGTCAGTGCAGATGTGATGACCTGCTATTACTGTGTGTCATTCATCCCCATGTACCTAGGAATTGCCGTGGAAGACTAGACTGGAAGTCTAATTTGTCTTCTTTCTCACAGAGACCAGTCATAGATGCATGAAAAAGAGATGTACTGTGCCTAACTAACTGTGTTGTAAATCCTGTGGCATGAGGAAGAGTGGCCTGAGGGATGTTCCTTCCAAATCCCAGTTTATAAGAGTATGGCCTGCAGGGTGGGAGCCGATCACCCTTGTGTTTTGTCTGCAGCTTAGTTAGCTTAATTGCACGTGCCATTCCCACAGATGGCATTTCCAGCTTGCAGATCTATTGGGTCCTAGGGCCATCTCTGTCAGGCAAGTGGGTGCCGAGGTCAGTGAAAGGTTTAACAGTTGCTCACTGCACGAATAGGTCAGTGCTGAAGGGCAGGCATTTCCCAGTTTGACTAAAGTGTCAAAGCTCCTAAGGGTGTCCTGACTGTCCCTAAATAACTGTATGCTATAGCCCCAGTAGCACAGTGAAGCACGTACCCATGAACATCATGAGCATCATGCTTCCAAGGCAGTCCCTGTATTTTCAACCCTGCAAAGCTTGGCATTGGCGGTGGGATTTTTTTGAAAAGCTGTGAGTTTTTACCATTACTGAAAACTCTGTTGTAAAGAGAGGCACTTTTGCCCTCTGGAGTCTGAGTAATTGAGACACCTCTCTTTCTTGATTTATTTGCCTGTAAAAGTCCAGATGCTTTTGGCACTGTTTCTTTTCCCTGTAGTGTGAGCAAATATTTAGCAGCAACTCCTCACCTTAATTTCATTAATTATCTGCTGGGGCTGGAAACCTCTGAAATAATGTCTGATTTTAAAAGAAATCTCACAAGTAAAATAAGCAGCAAATGCATCCATTTCTTTCAAAGATCTTTTTCTCCTTTTGCTCTGAATCTGCTTTTAATTCCCTCTCTTTCACCTTCCAAGGACTTTCAAGTTACTTTGTTCTCCTCTGAGACAGAGAAGAACAGGTAATTGTATTCCATTGCCACGTGCAATATGGTCTGATCCAGGGTAAGTTTCTCACCCCCACAAATAAACAAAGAAATAAAGTCCCTAATTCATCCAAGTGATTTTTCTTTTTAGTGTCTGCATGCATAATTATTCACCGTGTCTGCCTATGAATATCAAGTTGGAAAGAAAGAATCAAAAGAAGCTGTCTTGCTTTACTGTACACATCCTAGCATGAATACTATACAGAGCGAGGAAAGGTAGTGGAGAATAAAAGGTGACTAAAGTCTTCCTGAAATGATCCTATTCAAGCTGCAGACTCTTATTAGCTGAAGTTCTGGTTAGGGACCCTAGAATAGCTGAGAAATCAAGATTTCTTTTCTGGAGAAGTCCCTGCTGCCTGGGATTCTTAGGAAGATGAATCTCACTTTGGTAATCTGTGATAGCCCTGATGTCTTCTGCTGCCTCTTACTTTTATCCTGCTGCTGCAGCAGCACTGGGACTGAGACGAAATCAGCAAAATAAAAAGACTTCCAATTGTTTCATTAAAAATTAAATATTTATGGTGATGGAGAATGGTGCTTACTGTCCAAATGCTCACTAGCTTACTGATAGAAACACCCATTACAATCACTTTGAAAGCTGGGCTGCTTAGGAAAAATACCAATACAGCCAATTAGGTGAAGGCCATCCTAGGGCAATCTCCACTGTTGGACAGAGCCTTGAGGGAAACCATCGCAGGCTATAGATTTCTCTTGGGAAACTCTCAGATGTCTGAGACTCATAATTTTGTAATTGGAACGGGAGAACTCCAAGTGACCGAAAAGGCCATTTCTCTTCCCACAGGTTTTGACCTTCACCTTTCACTTCTTCTCAGCCTGTCCCCTAAAATCATCCAGCCAGGGCCTTTTAGTTTAGAGATTGTGTTCTCTGGGTATGCTGGTTGCAGCCTCTTGCAGCCAAGAAGCTGGAGTTTAGTCTGATTGCCCTTTTTGTTGCAGTCAGGTTGTCCTAAACAGTGATCACATTGGCCTCAAAAAAAAAAAACCGAGCTAAGCAGGGTAGCTTGTCAGATAGAAGCTGTCCATGGTGTCTCAGGGAAATAACGCATTTATTTTAATTGATCAAGGGCTGATCCATGGCTCCGGGCATGGAGGTGACTCAGTAGTGCTCCTCCATCCAAGCCAGCCTGAAATTAAAACTCTGCATGACATTTGGTTGTGGAGAACACACGTGCAGGATGGACACCCTCTCTATCATGAACAGCTGTTGAAAAGTTGTAGTATTGCTTTTCATCAGTTGCAGAGAATAGTCCAACTGCAGGGCATGTAATTGCATCCTGCCTTCTCTGTGCATTCCCATGCTTTCCATTTCATTCCTGGCTTTTACAGTGGAGGGTCTGGCACAGCTCTTCTCATCTCAGTGGCAAAACCTTGTCTTGCTTCAGCAGAGCAGGGACAGACTCATACTGTCCAGACATCATTGCATGTCACATCATTATTCACAGTTTAAGTGGCAGTTGTGTTCCTCCCCAGAGCTGACTATCGCAGAGAGTGGAGCATTTCCCTTAGCACACACAGAGCAACGCTCGCTGAAGTCAGGGGTAACTTCCACGCACTACAGTGACGCCTTTTGGGTAGCCTGGTAGTGCCTTGCTCCAGCAGCATTCCTGACAACCCCTGTGTGACTCACCACTGTGGGTAGATTCAAGACCAGTAGCATCTTAAAGCAGCAACAACATTAGTTTCTCAGAACTTGACTTGCAGTTTTTTCAGAAAGCAGGAGCAGGTTATTGTTGTTTTGTTTGTGCCTCCCCGCTTGTCTGTCCTTGACCCTCTTGGGAAACTTCCAGCCCCTCAGCCTTCAGCCCAGAGGAAAACCCTGTCCTGCTGTACCCAGCTAACAGGCACAGAGGTGGGCAGGATTTTCTGCTGCTTTATTCCCCAGGGTGAGGAATGTTGCTCTATATTTACAGGCATATTTTAGGTAGGAATGGGAGGCTGTTCAGCGTACTGCTGGGTTTCCAGTTAGGGAACTTGGTGGCTATAAGGGCAAATCAATCTCTTGCACATAAAATATCACTATAAACAGGGAGCACGTTTCTCATCTAGTGACTCTCTTCTGGGACAAACAGGCAGATCAGAAGTTTCAGGAAAATGAAATATGTCTTGCAGAGGATAGATCAATGTGCTCATTTATGGGGAAGAGCAGAGTGCAGGCTGTGTGCAGGTGTAAAGGGGTGACAGCTGCTATCAAATGCTTTCCAAATCCTATTAAAAATACTGCACTGAAGAGTTTGTGGGGGAGACGGCTTTGTGAGGAAAGGGATGAGGGAGTCAGAGAAAGGGAGGAATGTAGGTTTCATTGAGAAAGTTTTCTTATTATCACTCCTGAGAGCAGTGTGTGATATGTATGAAGATGTGGTAGATTGGTGTGTTAGTGAATTTAAGTGAGAAAAGTCACTTTTGTAGGAAACACTTTAAGACAGGATTTCATGCACTGTGAGCATGGAGAGTGCATTTTTTGCAGAGTGCCTGTAACTGGTTAATTATGCAGAGGAAGGACAGTTGATCAGTCACACAGTAATCCCAGCACTGAGAGAACTCACTTTAGGAGTGCCATGGGAAAATCACTTCCAGATCCCTCAGAATAATTAGGCACCTGTCTCTCATCTTCATTCCTAAATGTATTTGTTAGTCTGTATCTTTTTTTTGTCTGCATCTCATTTTTCCATGCATTCCATGCATGTAATAGGAGATATTAGCAGAGAGCCTTTGGGGACTAAATACCTCAGTCATTAACACAGTACACAAACGTCCTGGCCAGAAGGCTCACAGTAGTGGGTGGGCAAATAGGTACCTAGGTAGTGGTAGATGGAGCCAGACAGACAGACAGGCAAAAAAATCACTTCGTGGTCTGTGGTTTGCTTCTGCAGCTTGTCTAGGACTTGCTGTTGAAAAGTCACTTTCTGAATTTCTGCTCTTGTCAGGAAATGAGTATGTAGTTCGGGGCCCAGCTGTGGGCATGCTGAAATTTAAAGGCTTCAGTGGAACCAGGTATTTGTTTGTGCTTGGCTGGAAATTGCTTCCGAACTTGGTGGCTCTATCAAACTTAAGTGGAGAATTGCAGCAATTGTTGCAATCAACCGATAGCAACACAGGTTTCTGAAGAAATACACTGCATGAGGGAATAGTGCAACTCAGATGGAAAAATCAAGGCTAACATCTGTTTCTAGGCCTTGAAGTGAGCTAAAAGTACATGGGATGGAAGAGTGTAGTTCCCATAAATATCTTTGCAGGCACCCATTAGCATATATTCACAGTCTAGAACATGTTCCTAATTGTGTCCCTCATCTGAACAGTTGCAGCCCCAAATTGAATTGCCTAGTTAGGTCATCTCTGCATCTGCTAATCATGTGTGACATTAAGCACTTATTCAATGAAACTCTTCTCTCCAGCACTAATTATTAAGCATGAAAAGTTGATATTGAGTGAGGCCATTGAGCCAAGACGATTCAATAACCAGCAGGGAGGAGAGATTATTTCAATAAAATAAGTTCACTTGAGCCAGATGGAGTTCCCGAGATGCACTAGGACAGTATGACACATGAGATTGTCCTCTGGCATGTGTTGACAACTCTAACTGTGCTATTAAAAAGCCATCAACGAACTGGAGTTAGGAGCTGTGAGAAAGAAGACAATGAGGGGGAAAGTGAGGGCATTTCAGACAAAATGTAGGTAAGTGGTGAATATAAAATGTGGTCAGGCATGGCTGGGAGACTCCAAATTCCCCTGTGATGCTCAGTGAGAGAGATCAAAGAAAAACTGCGGTTTTTCTACAGGATTAGCAGGAAGCCGTAATGTGACCTGCCCCCGTAGCCAGGCTTGTCCACCCAGTGACTTTCTAGCTGAAAGACCTCTGCCTCCCATCCCCAATTTAACAGAAAAGAAGGAAAAGCTTTGTGTCTGTGCTGGCAAAATCCTCCAGTATATCAGTCCTCTCTTTACCCATGCAGGCTATTCCCCATAGCTGCGGTTGGAAGACCAGTGCCAATACCTGCCCTGTGAGACCTACGCACCAGTCCTGCTAGGCCTGCCGAGAGATTCCTGGAGATGTTCATGCACTAAATGACATGTTCATAAAAACATTTTGAAACCAAGCTCCTTCTGATATCTTTTTTTCCTCCTTTTCTTTCCTCTTTTGGATTTGCTCCCTTCCCTTTCATTTTCTTCATCTCTGGCTCCATACGCTTTGCCTCTTCACTGTTCTTTCCCTCTCTGTTAATAAACTGGCCCTGAGAGGTTGAGTTGGAAACCAGGACCACTTGGAGCTGGCACCTCTGTGTCCTTACTTTGTTCTCCACACTTCATGGGACCTTTACCCTGTCTTCTCTGTCCTGGGATGCTGCTAACAGCCTCTGTAGGGAAGGAAATGCCATCCTATAACAAGTCGGGTGGTATATGACATCCAATTATCCAAACAGAATATAATGTAATTTCACCCATGGGCAGCGCTGAAAGGAATGAATTTCCTCTGAGTGTGATGTATGAAGCTGCCTCTGCTATCTCTGTTTGCTGAGCCTCTTTCTTCATTCCTAGCTGCCTGGCAAATCTCTAAAGCTCAGAAGACGCTGGAGCACAGCACGTTTCACAGCTGAAGAACCAAGATAAACCAGAGACATAGCAGCTTGTTGTTTAAATCCCAGAGCAAACAGAAGGAAATTAATGGGTCTATCTATATCCCTCCCTTTCACTCTTCTGTTTGTATTTCCTTTCTTGTTTTCTCTCCTCTTTCCTTTTCCCTTTGTTCTCTTTCTTCTTTGTTTCTTGTTATGATAAACATGATTCATGCCACAGTGGCATTCAGCCTTTGGGGCTTTGCTTTACAGCAGGGGAATGGATAGGACAAGACAGGGACAGTTCAGGGGATTTAGCAACTTGTGTTTAACTGGCTTTTCCCAGGGATGAGGTGCTGGTTGGGAGGGAGAATGGAGCTGTGCTCAGATGGGTTAGTTAAATCCTGAAGGGGAGGGCTAGCAAGGGGCTTTTTCCAATCTTACAGCTCGCAGATTTTGATAATACTATTAAATAACTTAATAGCTACCCTCCAGTGAGGAAATCTGTAGTATTCCTGACTGACTCTGGCTTGGGACAAAAGTTCAAAGGCATGGAGGCAGCTACAGAAAGAGGAACACATCTAGCAAAGTGTTCAAAGCACCTAAGCAGTTTGTGTGTCTGACTGTGAAAAGGAAGGGGTGGCCCAGCTCTCTGGTGCTCATGGGGCTCTTGCTGCATGACTGCATCATTAGGTGCCAGCAACCCACAGGAACTCTGGCCTTGTGTTTTAGCTTTCGCCAGTGGATGCAGGAGCCACTTGTGCTGCCTTTGAGTACTTGCACCGTGTCTTCCTGCGCTAAGCACCACATCACTGCTCCTGGATTAGAAACACAGAGCAAACCATTTCCCTGAATGTACAATGCCCCAGGCAGCTTTGAGAGGGGTAAACAGAGACCTGGATGTTATTAACATGCTACCCTGAGCACTTAAAACTTCCCTCTTAGCAGGAAATTGTCCAGATGTAGGCAGCAGATTATGCCATGAATCAAAGCTGTGAGAAAAGAAAAGGAAGAAAGGGGAGAGGGGTTGCTGGCAGGAGGGTGTGGGATGTTTAGCTGACTCCTGGGCCCAACTCTGCTCCCCAGCCAGCTGGGCGCTGGCCCGGGGACTGCTGTGGGATTCCTCCAGCCAAAACTGGACCCAGCTGTGACACTGCTTTGGCATTTCCTGATGAACTGCCTCATTGCAGAATGGAATTAATGGGACTAAGGGTTGATTTTAGACTTCTTGATGCTCTGTGCTCTAGGATAAGCTTTAGGACTTTTTTGTGGGCTGTCATCACTTTTGTGAGCCAAAGGTGGTGTCATTCATGCCAGTAGAAAGATAGAGCCACTCCACTACAAGGAGAAGAGGTGTACTAGTTTAGCTGTGGGATTACCAGAGGGTAACAGAGTGATGTTGTGTTTAATCCAGGACTGTGCCTCTGGAAAAGGACAATTATACTACGTACTTCAGAGGGAAACATAAAATGTACACTGCACAGTATTCATCATGTAAAAGCATGGAAGTGTAGCACTGAGGACTGTTTGCAGGACACTCTCAGTGTGAAATTGCTTTAGCTAAAGCAGTGTGGCTGTGTCTCCTCTCAGGCATTCCTTTGATTGGCACTGGCTCTGTGCATGCCACTAACTGGCTGATAAAGAGGCCAGGATGCCTCTCTGCTCTGCAGCAGGTTGTTGGTAACTTCTTCCCTTCTGAAGGCTTGGAAGAGGGGCAGTAGAAGCCCTCTCCTCTTTTGCAGCACGGGAGGTAAGCAAAGCTGTGCAGGAGTGAAAGGAGCACCAAGCACTGCCCTGCACAGTCAGAAAACATGAAAGCAAAAATTGTGTTAATCCTTCTAGGCTGGACTGTGATACATCCTTTAATTGTAGGATCACACGCAATCTCCTGCATCATGCGAGGCATCAAACAGCATGCTCTGCAAACTCCGGCTGTATTCTCCTAAGCCGCTGCCTTCATGTTTATTTAAAAGAGCTGTCTGTGAAGCCTGTTAAATGTACATCCAATGGAAAATGACAGCAAATGGTGCTGAGAGCAGCTGTGCAGATCCCAAAGGCCTGAATGTAAGGAAAACCCCTTCCCTGTGGGAACGGCACAGGGAGGATTCAGGAGAGCCAGTCCTGCCGGCCCTTTTTATGTTTTCTTTCTCCCACCCTTCTCTGCCTTTCTCCTTGCTGTTTAAGGTAAATACCAACCGGTTGCTTCAGGCATCGTTGGCCTTCTGAAGAGATGGTGCCTATTTGATCTGCCATTTGAAAGGACATTGTAGTGGTTTGGCATGTGTACATCTTTTCGGCTTCCTTGCTGTGTCTTTGTCAGGGGTATAATTTAGGACTAATTAGTTCTCAGCTCTCAGGCCTCACAAAGGAGCATCAGCACCTGGTGGACTCTATTTGCTAAAGCCTTTATGAAACAGGAACACGTCCCTCTTTCATCTTATTGTACAAATAATTAGAATAACATAGCCAAAGTCCCCTAGGATGCGGTTCGTGCTTAAAACGCTTCCCTTCAGTGACTAGCTGCTTTGGCAGCCGGAGTGCAGAAGAGCTGGAGGGGCTGAGACCCCTTGTCCATAGAGGCTGCCAGCCTTTCATCTGTGTCCCTGGGGGCTTCAGTCCTTTCTGAGAAGCCAGATTTCAGAATTTTGCCTGTCCTAGAGAGCAGATGAAAAGAAGGGTGACAAATAGGCTTGGAACAGGAGGAAGGATGACAGATGTTGTGTGTGAATGCAGTAGATCCTCTAATGACTCCTCTAGCTTTGTGGTCTGGTACGTGGAGGGATCTGTCAGACCCTCTGGCTATATGTGGTTCTGGGTCACTCCACTGGCTCCATACAATGGAGAGAGGCACACGTGTAGGCTCGGTGGCACTGTCTTTGACTCTGGAGTGCCTTAGCATCTTTAAGGCCAGTGGAGTTCAACAGTATAGGTAATACCACCTCAGTCAAGCAATTCTGCATGCTGCAAAGTTGAATCCCATTTAAGTCCGTAAAGATCAAGATCTCCGAGATCTTTTCTTTCTTTCTTTCGTTCTTTCTTTTTTTTTTTTTTGACATCTTGTCACAGACAGAGCTGAAGTGTTTCACATCACTGGGATTTCAACCTTTCGCAGTTCTTCCACTGTCAGTAACATAATCCCCTCACGCAGATTCAATTGCTGCCTTGGGTGATAATTTCCTTGCTCTTAATGTATGTGCACATAGAGGTTGAGTTACAGTTGCTGTGGGAACCATAACTTTGAGCTTCATGATTTAAAAAGAAGAAAAATTGTATTTATAGACTTTATATGTTTTGCTTATGAATCAACATGTTAATATTGATGCGATGGAAGAAGAAAGAGAAACAAACTTCTAAAGAGAAAGCATAGCATCGAATACTGATCTGTTTGTTTTCCCTTCTATGAAGTTCCCCTAACAGGCAGAATCCCCTCAATAAAAAGGGAAAAATTATGAACAAGAAAGCAGACGAGGGAAGAAAGCAAGCAGCAGATAGCTGAGAGGTTAAATTAAGTTGTTGAGAGATAAAATGTGTGCATTTACCAGCCATAGGTCGCAACATCCTGGGAACCTCTGTATAAAACCAGCCAATAATTTGAGACACTGAGATCAGCGGAGTCCAGAACTTATTGCAGGCAATTTGAATCACTCTGTTGTTGTTGTTGTTTAGGGGAGTTTGTAGGGAAACAAAACAGACACTGAAAAGCACATGGAGAAACCTAAACTCTGCATATGCTGTCTCCCCCAGTGCTCTGGGGGAGCTTGCAGGTTTACGAATTAAAAGCAGAAAGGTTCATTCCTCACAGACTGAGAGGAAGTAGCGGATGTTTGTTGGAGATTCGAGCAGAAGGCTGTGTCACACTCTCTTTTGCCCTTTTTGAGAATGAGGAACCTGGTTGTGATCTCATACCAGTGTAAGTCAGAAGGAACGAAGGAACTTTCTTCGAGTTGGTGTTAGGTGGCATAAAGCAGGAGTAATGGGGTAGAGCCAGGCCGTGTATTGTACTACATAGGTGTTTCACTTCCCAGCAGTGGCCAATACTGTGTCCTAGTCACAAGCTAAGTATGATGTAGGATGCTAAAGTGCATTCTGTATATACTATTACCTTGCCAACATGGCTACTTCCGATGAAGCCACAAACTTATCTTTTTTCAATTTCTCTTTAATTTTAAAAAATACAAACCCTTTCCCTCTCACGGCCTACAGCCACTCTTTTGCTGGTCACACTGCCTACCATGGTTTAATTTGTTATTGATTTTTCCTGAGGTGGTGTCCGTAACGGAAGTGAAGCAGCCCAAGTCACAAGTCACTTTTGAAAATTGTGGCCAGCCTCTTGCCAGCCTGAGAAGAAAATGATTAAAAATGACTGGAAAGGCAAAATCAATCAGGCCCCTTGAGAAAGTTGTTTGGGTGCACAAAAATAAAAAGCAAACATTAGCAATATTAAAATCAGATTCTTTCAAAAGCTTCAGCTGGGCTCCTGTGTGACAGAAATAGCTTTGTTTCCTAAACACAGAGCAGGGATTTATTTCCACAGCAGACAGTGGTGGCTGAAGAGGAGTCACTGTAGTGTGTCAGATAAATAACGTGTGTTTCTAACATTATTTTGCACTCTAAAGCCCACAAAAGTCATAACAGCCCTCAGGACAATAAATCTAGAGAGCAGGTTACAGATTTAACATTTTAGCTCCTGGATAGCTACTGTGAAAGAGATATTAAATGGGCACTCTGATGGATCAATGGATTCTCAGGAGATGTGTCCCTGCTCAGTTAGGCTCTGACCCCACTCTGATGAAGGCACTCAGAAGACTCCTGTGGAGCTCACTTGCAGCCCCATGCACCCACCCTGGGACCAGCTCTAGCTCCCGCTGGGGTAAAGTGTGGTTTCAGTGGTACATTCACAGGGTCACCATATTCCTAGGAGCAGAGCACATGGATATTTATAGACATAACCTCAGAGCAACCTCTGGGCAGCAGTGAAGCGTCAGCATACACGTTTTCACTAGGGAACCAGGCACATGCAGGCATTATGTGACTTACCTGGTGCTGCAGAAGAGTCTGAAGCAAGGTGAGCCCTCAAATGGTAACTATGTCAGGAGGGCTTCTGGTGTGGCAGGAAAATGTTTTTTTTCCTTGAAAAAATTTAGACCAGTGAATTCCTTGGAAACTTTGGAAATCTTCCCTCTGGAACCTTTCAAGGTGTTTTCTAGAGCTGTCTGTATGCATAGGAGAGAAGTAAGAGTGCTTTGCATGGAACACTCCTTACCCAAGGCAGATGGTTGGGCTGGGGGACCTTGCTGGGGGACCATCTCCTTTTGCAAGGCATGAGCAAGGTTTGGCCAGGGCCATTTCTGTGCTCGCTTGTCAAATATGCTAGTTCTGCATTTCCATTACACCAATTATGGCCACAGCAAATATTGGTTTCAGTGAAACGTGAACGGAAAGGAAACTACTGTTCCTTCCTGGCTCAGGGTGGGCTGGATGTGAGCCGGAGTAAAGGAGATGTGGAGAGAGCCGAGGAAGCAGTTCTCACAGTTTGTGGATGAATTGGCATGAATATGTATGAGACTGTAATTGGCTCCCACACGTAACCAAGGTGCCTGAAGGCCCAGGCGTCCTGGCTAATTGTTGTAGACAATTAATAACTTAGATTCTGCTAATTCCATATCGTGCTGTGCAACTCATTACAGGAGCAGAAAGTGAGATTCTCTGCAAAAACTGCTTGGAGATAGGGAGTGTTTGGGGATCCAGGCTCAGGGGCAGAGAAGGTCACGACTGGGCTGGCACCACTCTTGGCTCACACAGCATGGAAGAGTAGTTGTAAATCACAGTCACAGCAGGAGACGGTGACACTCAGTCCGTCTGTCAGCTTTTGGCTGAGTTTTGGAGTCATGGTGAAGGAGAGCTCTTATTCCTCACCCTCTTGCTTCTCCCTGGAAACAGGAACTAGATAACAAGTCTGTTCAGGAAAGCACAGAGCAGACCAAACCACACCCCTCTTCTGTGGCCTGGCTACACACAGACCCTGCTTGTGATGATCTGAACCCTGTAAGGCAAAAACTTAATTGGACTCCATTGTGTCCCACCCACAGGGATCTCCTCCAAAGCGGATGACTAGTGGTGGTATGCGACTTCCTGAAGCCCACTGCCACTAAAACCAAGTCTCCTTGAGAGGAAACACTAAAAATTGTAGGAAGAGGATGTGGCAGCTACTCATTGCTTTCTGTTGCAGGGCCTGGAGAAGATGCAGACAGTGTATGTGGGAAGACTCACGCTGGCGTAAGTAATGCCTCCCTGCATGCCCAGGGGAAAGCTGGTAGTGTTCTCAAGCAGGACAGTTTTATAAGTAATCTGAGTGGTGATGGACCCTGGTTTTCAGAATCTAATAAGGTTCACTTTGCTGGGTTTAATGCCTGTGTGACAGCAGCATTCATCAAAAGCAAACAGCACCTGAGAGAGCGTGGCTCCCTGGTGCCTGAGCGCCCAGGAAATGGATGATGCTCCAAGCTGAGACTTTGCAGGCAGCATGGATCACATTAGGCCTGGAAGCAACCAGCTTTTTTATGGTGTTGAACAAGCTCCTCCATTATCCACCTCTCCTTTCCCCTTTCTCCGGCATTCGTATACCTGGGCTTCCTGCATTTTTAAGTGCACAAGTTTGGTGACTTTATTTCTCCTATTCCTACTTTAACTTTCTCCTTTTCCTGTCCTAAAATTTTCCCTGGAGTTTCATGCTAGACATAAGGAAAGTTCTCCCTCTGCGACTTTTCTATCCATCTTGCACAAATTCTTCAGCAGAGATCATGGATGCCAGTGCTATTCTCTAGCTGTCCTCTTCTGTTGTACCATTTTTAATCCCCTCACCTCTCTCCTTTACTCTTGTTCTCTTTTGACTGTTCTCCTTTCTGTACCCATAAATTCCCCTGCTTTTTCACTTTCTTTCCTGCTCTTTTGGGCAGCCTAACCAAAGCAGAAGAGGTTCTGCAAGACCACAGTCCTATCTCTGAGGGCTGAAATGGGCTCAGTGTCCCACAGACTGATGCCTCGGCTTGTGTTACAAAGGGGATCTTGGGAGGGATCCTGAATGCTCTGTTTTGGGGCAGAGTCATGTCAATTACATTGGATGGTTGTGTGGATCCAAGTAATGACAATTCTAAAATGTAACTGCAGGGAAAAATGGGAAATAATTATAAATGAATGAATGTAACAGACTGCTGATGGGCACCGGTAGAACTTTAATCTCTGGGCCTTATCAAAGTAAATACATCCACACCACCCACCAGCTCTGGCCATTCTCACTGCTTTGCCATCTGTTGCAGGAAGGCTGGATGGACCAAATTTCCATAATTTGCAGAATGTCCTCATGCGAAGCACAATAAGAAGGCTGCTGATAGTTTTTGGTCTTCTGGCTGCAAGGAGGCAAAGCTGGGTTTTCACTATAGGGAGGAGATCTACACAACTTCATGTGTAACTCTTTCTGAGTTTCAGAATTTGCAAAACTTTGACAGAATTTATGAAACTCTCCTCATTTTTCCCCAGGGACAATAAATTTCCAAAAGCTCCCATGGACTGCAACTTCAACAAAATAATTCTCTGCCAGCACCTAAGGCAGTCTGGGAAGCAAAATAAACAAGTAAAACCCAAGCCACACACACTGCCTGAGCTTAATGCAAATACATCACAGAAGTATTAAGTTCAGTTCTAAATCTCTCTCTCCATCTTCCTGTTTTTCATGCTGTCTGTTTCTTGCCTAAGAATATTTTATCAATCTACCAGCCTGAGTTTATCTACAGTTCAGCTTTTTCCTATAGCTATGTTTTGTCTGTCTGTCTGCCTGCTTGTACTTCTCACTTTACCTTTACACTAATAACACTGTTTGTAGACAGGAGCATGCCACCAAAAGCAACTACAAAAGATACTTCTCCAGCCTCACCTCCCGAAGGACACTTTTTCCATTTTGAGAAACCAGGGGCTGTTTTGCAGTGATGCTTTGAGTTCCCAGTTACAGCCATCTGCCCTGCCTTCCACCAGCAGTCACTCTGTCGACGCTGGAGGCAGCACAGCTGGCTCTGTCCCCACACTGCCATGGCTCCAGTTCACAGCCTGCCATATGGACACAAACCCACTAACACTGGTAGGACAGGCTCTGGTGAATGACCTGGAGCCACCACAACAGGCAGAGCTGGCCTGTCAGAGCCTGAAGTCACCCTCTTTGGCAGAAGGCAAGTCACATCTCCCCTCTGCCTGGGCCAAGGTGCTTGGACACGTGCATGGCCTCTGCACCAGGCATTTTCTCGGTCCCTGGGAGAGAACCAGCACAGTTATTGGCTTCTTCACCCATGGGGTGGAGCAGCCTTTCTCCCACACCAGCAGTTCAAGCAGGCTGATGTTCAGAGGGAAATGCCTGCCTGGAGCAACATACAAAGCAACACTGTGAATAGGTGGAAGGTTTCGATTGTTCTCCCTGATTGCTTGTGGTATGAAAATAGCACAAGCTTTTATTCTGTTACAGTATCTAAGGCAGGATGCAGAATGCTAGGTGGAAGGGTCCAGAGATGAAAGAAACAGCTGCTTAACTTCCCAGTATAAAAATAGCTGTTGCTGAGATAACTATGTGTACTATTTTAAAATGGGGAAAAAAGATTTATTTGCCAAGTGGTTACCGTACAGAACACCCTACTACTGGGTGTTTGCATATTCAGTCATATGCTCCTTTGCTAGGAACTGGCCTACCTTTCTGAGGTCAAAACGGAACGGGATTGATTTACAGCAGCTGTGAATTTAGCCTTTGTTTTCTCCCCTACACTTAATTTTTTTTTCTTTTTCCAGAGAAGTGACATTAACGTTAGCAGGAAAAATACCTGATATAAATGTGTGGAATTAGAGTGACATCTTCTCTTGCATTAATCATTAGGCCAGAATGTGCCCTGGGTTTGTACGTGCACGCTGGAACATTTCCCACGTACTGTTCAAGGTGATTTACACAGGAGAGAAAGTTGTTGCTTTCCAGGAATCATTTTCCTTGCTAGAAATTTTTGACCTAGAACCTTCTTAGGAATTTTTTGTTTTCTAGGAATTTTTTGAGCTAGCACCTTGCTATGATTTTTTTTTTTCCTGGGAATCTTTTCTGTTTTATAGGAATTTTTGCTTTCTGGTAATTTTCTCACCCACAATGACCTCTGCAGGCTCTCCTGGATCTCCTGTAGCTGAAGAGATTGGTAACATTTCCGAAGTGGTAGTGGGTATGCACACTTGTTTCAGTGTGTGGATGGTTTAGTTTTATTTCTTGTCCTCCTCTTTTTTTCTGATTCTTTTTCTGTTCTGGCTTCCTGAAGTGGGCAGTTCTCCCACCTGATTCTCAGAGGCACTTTTATACAGCCACTACCACTATGCAGAGCCCTCTGATTGTCCCTGCGGCAAATCTGGTGGGAAAGGAGTAAGAAAGAGTGCTTTGCTTAAGCATATTTTATTTTTATTACATCAAAAAGTAATATCTGAAACCCCAAATATTTTAGTTTAATATATTTTGGGTTCCAGACAGTGCCTCGTAAAGATTTGTGTTTCCTCTGAAGAGATGAAATTTTTTGCTGGCACAGTAAAGCATTTTTGAGAAGCTCTTTATTCCTATTTAGGTATTTGGAAACAAATGGCCAGGTTTGAAAAGCTTTGAGCACTCAGAAATTCTGTTACAGGTGATGGGAGCTGCAGGCCTGATACTTAGGTGTTTAAATATGGATTTGAAAACCTACCTTTGGGCATCTGGATTTGGAAATATTGGCTTTTTATTACTGGAATGCCCTGACTTTTCCCCAGTGTGACAGCTGCTCCAGTGGCATATTCCTCCTGTGGGATTTTACCTGCATCAGAGAGAGCATTTCTGAATTGCATAAGGACACAGAAGCCTTTGCGTGATTTCTGTCTGTGATACACAGCAGCTGAGAGGACCTGCGACTTGTGCTACATGAAGGTCAGACAGCTGCTAGGGCATTTCTGTCAGTGAAACGCCGTTGAAGAGCTCAGCTAACAGTGCTCCCTCCGTGGTGTCAGGAGGCTCAGGGGACTGTCAATGGAACATGGCACTCTTTGCCTCTCCTTACCAGTTAATATTCTCTCTGGTGAGTCATAAGTGAAGGCTAGTGCTAGATGACTCTGATTTTTGGCATCTTTGTTATGACCTTGTGGAGTGAACTTAGTTTCTAAATGCCAGGTTCAGCAGCCTTCCTTTGGTGCTGTACACGGGGCAGAGCACAGCTGAGTGCAGTGGGAGCAGGCACCTGCAGGCTGCGGGTGGCAGAGTGCAGCTTTGAAGGGGCAGGTTTAGAAATCGCCAATTTACCCTTTAGGGTCAAGAGCTCACAAACACTGGGGACTGCGTGTAGTGAAGGCAGCTGATAAGAGGAGGCAACAGTGGACAAATAAATGGCACCTGAAACCTCTCCCACCACCAGGCTGTAGAGAAGGGAGCAGAAGGCTTGAGGAAAGCCAAGGCAGAGATAGCCAGAGTGACTTTTTCAAGGTCTCAGAGGGGATCAATGGCAGAACAACAACGGGCATAGAGGGGTGCTCTGACTGCAATGTGCCTCAGACCATCCTGCCTCTTTATGGACTGTTACTATTTTTGTGTATACTATTAATAATTTGAAGAAAATCTATCTATAGTAAAAGTTCACTTATGTCTCCCTTTCTGTGTTCAGTTCCTACTGTGATGTGTGCGGTGGAGTCTGTTTAGGAATAGCTCTTTAACTAAGGGGCAGGTAAAATGGTATTAGATGCTCTTCAAGTGGATGTGAAAAAGAAGAGCTGAACAATTGCGGAGGGCCTTCTACGTACTCTGGGGCTCAAGGAGGGGACCAGCTCTATAGAAAAACACAAGGGAGACACAAGGCAAGGATGGACTATGGAATAGGAATAGGAATAGGAATAGGAATAGGAATAGGAATAGGAATAGGAATAGGAATAGGAATAGGAATAGGAATAGGAAAGGTTGAGCAGCATTCACCAAAGGAAGACCATTAAGAGCAGAGTAACTTTCCTGATTCATTGGTCCCTGCAGGAAGACAGCTGCTGCATTTGTTGTGCTGGCTTCCACCTCGGAGTGACCTATAATGTATAACGTCACCAGGAGGCACAGAAATGGCCTCATCCCTCTCCCGTTCCCTATGTCCTCTGATGAGTACACTGAACTAAAGGAAAGGATGTCATGTTTGGGGTCGCACAGTGAGTCAGTGGCAGAGCTAGCTGGGGACAAGCCTCAGGGCTTCTCGAGTCCCTGGCCTGCATCCACGGTGCATTCACTGGCACAAAGCAGCTCTGCAAATCCCACATTCATTACAAGACAATAAAGCTTTGCTGCATGGGTCTTTTTTTTTTTTTACAATGTCTCTCAAAAACCCAAGACTGATTTGCATTTTAAAACCACCAGTTACAGCTCAGGAAAATGATATTCAGTAGTTCCCAGAGCTCAGGAGTAAAGATTCTCTCAGTTGTTCTCTCCCAGTTCTTCTGCCTAAAATATATTTTTGTCCAAATTGCACAATACTTATTGCTAATGTTTATGTCATGAATATTCATGACGTCCTGGGGCTTCGAGATTCCAGTGGAAAGGCGAGCACAGGAGGCATGGCAGCCCTGATGCTCCTACACTCTGCATATACAGGGTAGAGATGTCAGGGTGAGAAGGATTGTTTGGTTAGGATGTGAGCTCTGGGATACTAATGCAGTCTGCAAGCCTTTGGGGAGTGCTGGTGAAACTCCATTAAACAGAGCAGGGAAGGCCTTTTAAACAAACAGCTTCCATAAAACCATTAACTTCACTTAATTGCAAGGAAAACGCCCCGTACTCAGCGGGGGTTTAGAATATGCTTTGCCTCCCTTCTCTTTCTTTTTCTCATGCAATCTGCAGATGAGCCTTCCTTTCCCAGAGAGCTTCAGGACTGGGGAAACTTCCAGCCACCAAAGGTGTAGGGTTGTACTTGTCAGCAGTGGCAATTTAGGTCTGCACGTGCAAATTTATGCTGCTGCTTGAATGCAGAAAAGCCTTACCCTTGTGTGCTGTGCTGCACCCTGAGCCCGAGCAGCAGCAGCTGCCGTCGGGCAGCACCAGCCTGCAGCTGCGCTCTCCGCCTGAGCCAGAGCTGGCTCCAGCACGGAGCTGCTGCGTGCAGGGCTGGGTCACGCTTCCCTTTCGCTGATGTGGCTGAAGGCTTCCAGGCTCACTGCTGTTCAGATGGTGCCATCTGGCTCTCGTGAAATATATGAGAAATGTTATCGAATAAAAGAGGGGGTTGGCTGGCTGTGTGCCTTCACCACTGTGCTCTTTGGGGAAGGGATTGTTTCTGCATCTGGGAAATATTTAACACAATTTTGAGCACTGATGTTGCCTGAGTAAGAAATAATCAGCTGGCAGTTTGAATTCAGGCCTGACTCAGTGGCTACTAGAAGCTGTTTTGCGTGATCAGGTCGGGGCTGAGGTTTATAAATACATGGCCCATAGAAATAGCTTGTGATGTGGCTCTGTTAGTTTTGTGGACAGACAGGAAATAGTACTTTCCTTAATGGTGCATCAAACAGGATGTCTGGGTTAGGAAAGACGAGGAAGAAAGGTCTGAGTTCTCTGACAGGAAGGCACTAGGAAACAAATGGCATAACTTCAAAAAGGCTGGAGTGTGAGGGATATCTTTAAACAGACCATTTTCTCCCCAGTCCCCATTCATTTCCTCTGAAAATATGCTTTATCTGCTGCTGAATATCTTTTAGAGATTGCCCCCAGAGGCTGAGGGGTGAGGGATAGACCTGCAGATTCTCCTGGGACGCTTAGCTGGCAACTAATAAAGCAGAACATCTCTAACTTTGGGGGCTATTACCCTTTCTTCCTGGGTTTCTTCGTTATTTTCTCCCCACTTTATTAAGTGTACTGATGTATTTAAACAGCCTTGCTTTGAGCCCTGGCTTGAAGTCAAATGTAACAGCAAGCACTAGGAGAAAGCCACTGCAATGGTCTGAACTCACAGGGCTGATTCTGTTCTCAGCTTTGCCGCCATAAACTCTGCTCACTCCTAAGCACTTAATCTGCAGTGACATTTATGTAGCTGAGACCAGGCCCACAGATACAGGCCCTCTCCCTTTTTCTGCTCCCACAGTCTTGTACTCACTCATGCACACCCTCTGATCCTGACACTTCTCTCTGACAGCCAGGCACGCACATTCATTTAAGCAAACACTGGTGGCCTCGTGTATGCTCCAGGGACGTGCTGGCAGACTGCGCGCACTCACACGTATGCATTTCACCTTGCCAAGCCTGGCTCTCAAGCCAGCAATGGTGTCTAATAGAAGTTTAGTGCTCAGTTGTTACCCAGCCCTCTCTTCTGTATGGCTTGCTGTTTGGTGCAAACTGGAAAGCCTTTCAGGCAATCGGGCAGTAATAGACCTTGTGGAAGCTGAAAGTCCCCCAGATAAAATTTACAAGGCCTGAGAGAGCCTGCCTGGCATTATTTAATGCTTTAGTAATGAGCACCTGAACAGGAAAGATTGCCTGGGTAGTTTTATTCTGCATAGATGAGCAGTCAGAATTTCAAAGAGGGGCCATAAATATAAGCATGCAGAATGGACGATGGTGTCTGATTTTGGCATGGAAGGCAGTCGTGCTGAGGATATGAGAAGGTTAGAGAGTGTGAATAAAGGGGAAGATGTTTTCCCTCAGCTTCCCAACTCCAAAAGGCTTCCTTTAGCCAGGAATGCCTTTAGATCCATCAGCAATCCTTTTCCTGCCTACTTGTGACCGTGTGCCTCTGTGCACGTGCCCAGGCATTTATGGATATGCAGCTTGCTAAGGAAGACTGCAGTACAGTGCTAATGTCTCTCAGTGCCACGTGTGTGTTTGCGTACCTGCGTGGTTAATGAGGACGTGCATCAATCTGCATGCTAGGTGTTTGCCTGTGTGCACGCGGGGTTACTGAAAGACACAAATAATGCTAATTCTTCATATATGCATTCGTATTGTTAGTGAAGACTGTAATGAAGCCCTGAAACCTTATTGTATGGGTATGAGCAAGAAATGTAGCTACAGTTTGGTACAGTTTGTGTTTATGTGCACGTGTATTGCTGCTCATGTACAGTTCTAACGTGTGTCTGAGTAAAACACATTCAATGTTGCTGAAGTAAACTAGTAATGAACCATTTATTCATTTTGGCAACACATGCTGTTTTGTTGAACATGTCTGTGAAGCCTGAGGAAGGGAGACGATAGTGGTTGATGCTCTCTGAGCACAGAGGGGCATGGATGGAAGTGTAAAGCCAGGTATGAAGATTTCCACTTTTTGATAAAACATGCACCATCCTGAACCTCCCACCTCCAAAAATTCAAACTTTTTATTTCCTTCCAATGCAGAAGGAGAAGAGAGCAAAATCACAGAGGTTGCTGTAGAGCAGGACTGCCAACCACCCATCCAGGTGTGTGTTCCAATACAGGGCTTTTGGAGTGTTGTGCAGACTTCTATGAGTTTGTGGAGTGATATTTAACAAATGAATGTGGCATTGAGTGTCTGTGTATTGACAGGAAAAGGCATATTCTTCATCTATATATTGTAGGTAACATAACAAGATAAACTTCTAGTCCAGCTAAGGACTAGCATAGCTCTGTGGCATGAGTGTGGTGGAGGAAGGTGCTGTGTGTGTTTATGCTGTTGGAAAATCATGTACAAGTTCTAAAAACTAAGGCTGTCAAGTTGGTGTACTTGTGTGTGTGGAGAGGAGAGCGGTACGGATCAGTGAGGTGTCAGCATCACTTTCTGTCTGCTAGCCCATGTGGGCATTGCAGGACTTTGTGCAGTGCATGCTCGTGTAAAGAGGGGAGCAGGGAGCTGATGACGGGCTCACGCGTGCGCCTGTCTGTGCCTGGAGGGCTGTCGGAAACACTGCCGAGGAGAACCGTGTTATTGTCTGAGTGCTCGTACACAGCGCTGACTGATAACTCCCTGCTGTTTGCTGGCTCTGCTGTGTGATTGATTGAGCACTGTCCCTCACATCAGCGTGGGCTCCGCTCACATCACTGCCAAAGTTAGAAAAAGCGATTTTCCCTTTTACTGTACACTTGCAGTTTCCAACAAAATTGCTAACCCCTCACCATCACCTTCTCTGCAGAAACCCCCATCATTGGCAGAAATACGCTAAGCTGGTGGAATGCAATTTTACTTCAGGAGCCTCATTAAATTTGTATTCCTTGGAGCCATACAAGGAAGATGATGGTCTGGCTTTGTCTGCCTGGCTTCCTGTTCACTTTGGGTGATGCATCAGAAAGAATACAACGCCTTCGGCACCAGTCGCCTGCCTGAAGACAGACTCAGGTGATGGGCCTTCTTTACTGTGCTGTTCCCTTTTTGTTATTTAATTGACAAATCTGTCTAAAAACTGGAGTGGGGGATATTTTTCCTAGGCACCATCAACACTCAAATAATAAGCAGGAGTATTGGGCAAAACACCCTTAGGTCACCTCTGTAATGTAGCCTGATTAAAAGCCATTCCCATCAGGTAGTTGTTCAGCAATTTACTGACATAATCCTACTCTTGCAGGTGTCCACACCATGGTAACAGGTCACTCCAGTGCGCAGGCCAAGGATGGGGAGAACAGAGACTCAGCTGTTCTCTGCCTGCCTCCAAAACCAGAGTGAGTCACAGGGAGTGCACAGTAAATAAATGCAAGACCACAGTTTCCAGCAGTCATTAGAGACCTCCTGTCAACACAAAGCGAAGCCCCTGTAGTCAGGGATGTCTTTATCAAGGACTCTTTAGACTCTGGAAAGCCAAGGCAAAGATCTATAGTCAAGTTAGAGGACCAGTTGTGCAGAATGCCTAGCTGTATAAGGGGCAAGCATGAATACAAAAAAAGATTTTCTCCACCACTCTGGCTAATAGCCTTGCCACTGCCCGTTTAATGACTCCTATTTAATTCAGGGACTGTTGCTGCATAGCTCTGCCACAGAATGCGTATAGATGTTTCCTAGACGGAGGATTTGTCTAGCTGGGAAGAGTACCAGCAAGACAAGTCCTTCCCAGCGCCCTGGCTCGGGACACAGGGCTGGAGCTGCAGCAGTGGCCAGCTGCTGCAGAAGTTTGGGGCAGTTTCTGCTCTAAGAGCAGGCTGGCAGCGGGTGGTGGTAGCGCCTGCTCTGACAGTCGGGTTTCCACCCCCAGTCCGGAGCTTGCTGTACAGGGAATTCCCTTCGCTCTCGAAACGGCGGTCTGTACGCGAAAGGCTGCCCTCCGAGGGGTGGGCAGGAAAATCCCGGGACGGGCCCGAACTCTCAGCCGGGACTTACAGGGCGACAGGAACCGGGGACCAGGAGCCCCGGGCCGCGCTCCCCAC
>VXAL01004012.1:376515-389271 GCA_013399475.1 Chauna torquata | reverse complement strand
TCTTTTCTTTTTTTTTTTTTCTGCGAATACAACAGATAAACCCCTCAGTTGTGTGTTCAGCCAACTCTCCCTGGAAGCTCTGGAGAGTTCATGAATATGCACAAAGGAGAGCGTTTCCCGGGGAGGCTGCCTCTATAATGAGCTGATTGAGCTGTGCCTGCAGCAGGGTTGTTCTCTTGGGGGAAAAGTTGGGCGCCAGAACTGAGCAGCTTTGTGTCCCCGAGTTTGTGGAGGGTTGGCCTGCCTCCCTGCGGAGGAGCAGAGCCAGCGGAGGCATTCTCCCTGCTCAGGGGTGTTAGCAGGACCAGCCAGGATCCCATCTCTCACAACAGCTGGTGTCAAATGTTTTTCCAGAAGATGTACAGAGAGTTGTATACCTGGCACATGTAGGATAACCTTTCCATTTCATACTGGTTTGTGTAGAAATTGGCTTTTCTTGCTTAAAAACCCTGGGTCATTTAGTAAGAGCACTACATTGCTTAGCTACAGTCCCCACTGCAGTCCAGTCCGGGGCCCTCCATGTTCCAGGTGGTCTCCAAAGACACACCAGTAAAAAAAACCGAGGTCTTTCTTCTTCAGTGAGGCGATGACCAACCAAAGAAGTGGGGCACGGTGCCTCTGCTGAGATATTTGAAAGCACCTCAAGCCCTTGAAAAGGGTGGGAACTGCTGGGATCTGAGTATTTCTGAAAACCTCCATGACAGAGGAAGTACGAGATGGAAGTAGCAGGTCCCTCAGGCATGTACAGGACCTTGCATCTGCCCTGCCTCCGCATCCTGTGTCACTTGCACTCTTGTTTAGTGCACAGACACAGCAGCGTGCTGGTTAGCAACCCTAGTTTATGCAATTATTAGGATAGCATTTTGACAGTTGCACTGAGACTGTTAAGATTTAATGTAATATGCAAGTAAGTTCCTTTAAAACAAGGCTGATGCATACCCGTTTTTGTGGCACAAGACAAGACTCCAGTTAAATGGGATGAGGAGTTGTGTATTGGAAGAGAAGTACTATTACAATTCAATGACAGAATAAACACAGACTTTGTGCCCACAAAGTCACATGTGCATCCACATAAAAGCTGCTACCCAAAAAGCTCATGTTTTTTAAAACAATTTTCCCTTGAAAATTTGGGTGAGCTTTTGAAACTAGTTCTCTATTCTCACCAGTAAAACTTTGCTCAGGGGACCCCTCTCCCTCTCCGACAACCTTGTGAAGTGTTGATAAAGATATTATCCACAGCATCAGCTTCCTTTGATTGCTCTCTTCAGCTGTGTGTCTAGATGGAAACCTAGCAACACAATAACTGTATTGAAGGGAGACGTTTCAATAGCTACACTTCTTTTATCACGTTGGATGCATCTTCGGAGGTTAGAATCATCAAGTCAGTCTCTTTACCCCTTTGGAGCCTTATAGTTTGATGGGGCCCTGAGCCTGAAATAAAACAGACATGAGCTAGTGAAAAAGACAACCAAGATGCTTAATATGATGAAAGATCCATCCCTCTTTTCTTCCTGCAGCCCCTGTGAATACCTGCTATATTGTCATGTGGAAGATACTATACTAGGAAGGGAGAACGCCCATTTAATAGGAAAGTGATTCAAGGGGAAACTAGCCATCAGTGTTTGTGACTGTTTCACCTAGACATACTCAGAGGAAAAAGCTAAAGGACCAATGGCTCAAAGCAATATGTAGCAGTACGATAAGTGAGAACCAGACTGGCATTTGGAAAGTGGCATCAGCATCGTTCCAACCACCCACCATGGCAAGGATTATGACTCAGTTTCTGCAAAGTACAGGATCAGATTCATCCATGGGTTAAAAAACAAACAAACAAACAAAAAAACGAAGTCCCTGACACTATTTAGATTTACCTCACTAGCAATTCTAGTTGTCTTCTATATATTGACAAGTGCCCTTGTTATGCCTTCCGTCTCTTTACATCTTTACAACAGTGGAATAAGGCACTGTTACAGGGAGTCAAAATGACAATATCTGACTGGCCCTGTGTGATCCGGGGGACACAGAAATGAGGGATTTCACACTGGTGAAATCTGTTACTTTTCAGGTGTTTTGGCAGAATGCCTTTGCTAGGTGCCAAAATTTCTCTAAATACCCGGTGTTTCCATGGCCACTCCTCCCAAGATCTTGTGCTTTATAAACAGTAATGAATTAAACATCACAAATGCCTTTGTCAGGCCAAAAGAAAAAGTGATTATGTTACAAGATAACTTTCAGCACTTCTGTATCTGTCATTTCTGAACTGTCAATGAGAAGTGTTTTTAACATTCTGTAATGTGCAGGAGTCTGTGGGGGTAGCTGGGATGTGCGTGTATGTATATGTAACTGTATAGCTTGAGAGTGTGGTAGGATGTGTGCATTTTGGTATGGCACTGCAGGAAGACATGAACACAGTGTTACCATTTTGCATCCAAAAAAATTGGGGCATATCTGAAATCCTCCTGTGATGCCAGTGCTCTGAGATAAGTGCTGCTTATACAAGACTTGCCTGTTGGGTACAAGTACTTAGTAAGTAAGCTTGACTGAAACTGGAGAGGGATCGGAGTTCATACCCTGACAGCATATGGAATATCTGGATAAGCTGTGATTTTTATTTCTGAAGTTTGAGCAGGTCCAACTGTGAGTCCCTGAGCTTTGGGGTGATGTTGCCGTGATCTCTGCACATACCAACATGCAGTAAATCCTGGCAGGACTCTCTTTAGCACGAAGTATTTAGCATTCAGTTGGTTTAATCGTCTAATCTTATCATGCACTGACATAAATGAGGACTGAACAGATTAATTCATTCAAAAAAATCAAACCCCATTTTATTTCTCCATGTTGTGTGCAAATTCCTCCTTTCACTTACCTGATTGGCTTGTTTTTTTAGCCATTGTTTGTTAAAAAGTCTCCAACTATAGATTTAGGATCAGCGGTGAAAGATACTTGGTAATTGGCTCTCCTGCAATATGACTTTATTTGCTGTTTGTTTACGTAGCCTCGGGGGATTTCAGAATCGGAGCCAGCAGTGTGGCCTGGGAGGCTTGGTTACTGGGAGCTGCAAGGTTGGCAGAGGAAGGAGCTGCTGGTACGCATGGGTACGTGTTACCTCCTTGGTGACAAGCAGTCCATTTACTTTTTGTGCCTTTTGTGCCAGCGAAGAGGAGTGGGATGCGTCCTTTGCCTTCCTCCTTCCACTCACCTCCCTGTTTCCCATACGCTGGGGGTGAGCACAGCCCTCATGAGGTGTGTGCAAGCTGCCATTCGGCTCTGTGAATGTGTGGCCAGGGGCAGGGTAATGCGTTTCCAGACTTTGTGATGAAGCTGAACAATGAAATATTAGTTTCTAGCGCTCCCTTACGTCTCCCCTGTGATACCACAGAACAGGCTATCTCTTTAAATGATTGATTTCACACAGATTTACTCAAGTTCATTCATCTCGATGCAGCTTTGCCAGGGTGAATTTCCTCTGAGGTCTAGCCTTACTGATGTCTTTTCTAAGGGCTGGATCCTGCGTCCTTTTCTTTTCTGGAGGAGTAGCTGATTTCATGAATAGCTGTGCTGTGTTCAGTGAGATTGTTTAAAGAGTAAGGTGCTGTGGTGCCTGTGACTCAGACTAATGCAAGTCAATTTAAAGGACAGATTAAGCGCAGTGTGAGTATGGATTGCAGTGTCTGGCCCTTAATGAATAATTCAGGAACGTGGAGGAGACAGTGTAAGAGTTAAGTGCTTAATCCAGCTATAGGTGAAGTCAGCAAGAGCAACTTTCCACTGACCCCAGTCCACAATATATTTCAGCTTGTGGTTAACTGTGACTTTGTTGTCCTACTGACGGCAGTGTGCTTCAAGTATGAGCTACAACATCTGCCTGAATTAGCACCCAGTAGAATATTATTTGCGACCCTACTGCCTATCATGCCGTCATTAGCTGTCCTCTGCAGCACCAGGAGAGAAGTTTTCTGAGATCTCAGCACTGCTTCTGAGTCATACTTACATAGTATTGAAAAACAGAAATGATAAATACCTGGAGTGCCACACCATTAATGGGTGAAAATACAGATACAATAAATAAATAAAATAAAATTGGCAGAGCAAGTTGCAAAGGTTTAATATTTGTTGCTTAAGGTTGCGGATGATACCCTCCTTTTGCAAGAACCAGGCATCTGGATTTCACCAGAAGTGGATGCTTAGCACTTCACAGCTTAGGGTCCACCTGTGCCTGTTCCTGCCAGGGGCTCAGTGCAAGCCGCCTTCGTGGGGGTGAATTGAACCCCCAGGCACTGGAACTGCTCCTGGGAGACCCAGCGCTGTGGGGATGGCAGGGCGGCTATCTTCCCCCATGGGAAAGAGAGGGTGCTCTGCACCTGCAGCTCGTGGTTTGTGCTGTGGGCCTGCAGTAAATGTGGGAATCCTGTCCTTCCAGCTGCCCCAGAGGGATTTGCCTTGCCCTAGTCATAAGAAGTACTGATTTTTTTGATGATAGCAGCATCACTTTTTTTTTTTTTTTCTTCCCTTAGAAGATCAGAGCATCTCCTCTCTCCTGTTGTAACTCTGGAAGTATGAAAGTTCCAGGGCAACCTGTGTTCTTGTTCTCAGCTGCAGCCCCTAGCAGCACGGCAGACCTTGCTGGTCCATGGGGAGGCAATCATGCCCATTGCAGAGCAGGGCACCCCGGACATAGGCTGTCTCCTGCATGAAAATAGGGCTTCACAGATGGCTGCAGCCTTGAACACCTGACCCTTTCTTCCTGTGTTGAGTTCTCTGCTTGCTGGGAGAAGAGGTTTGGGGAACAAGGCTGGGATACTTTCCCTGCCATCTGCCTTAAGGCAGCAGGCTTGCAAGTTGGCACAGTTAATTCCTGATCTTTGCCAAGCTCTGTTAATAGAGAAGGGCTCCTCATGAATAGAAGGCAGTTCACGATGCATAAATAGCAGAGAAGGGGGAGAGGCCAATGTGTTTGTAGGGGGTGAAAGACATACTGGCAGTCGTCTGGTTTTTAAACTGCTGCTGGTCTTGACTATCTACTTCTTTATGTGGGAGAGTCAGAGGTGAGAGTCGTTTATTTTCTGCCTGGACTTCAGGCTGTGGATGTTATTGCTTCTGGTGCCTGCTTCAGTGGCTGTGATCTCACTCCCTCTGTGTAAATGCGGTAACGTCAGTGAAGTCACTTTGGATTTGTTACTGGGTACATGAGCCCAGGATCTCCCTGCTAAGGTGACTACATGGATGAGCTTGTATAGGTTTCAGGGCATCCTGTCAGCTGCTGCCACAGATGTTATTCCCATCTTAGTTTTGCATAGCAGAAATTTCTTTGACCTGTACACAGAGCAAGCAGTGTGCTGGAAGATCTTGAGTTTTACTCTGAGCTCACTTGGCTGTTCGATGTTGGGCTAGCAAGTCAGAGATTCTGTTTATTCATCTATACATGGCAATATATTTTTTTAAAATAGTAACACCCTGCATTAAATTGGTACTTTCAGTTCCAGGATTATTTGGCCCAATACATTGTTTCTTTCAGTCTGTCTACAAAAATGTATTGTAGGAGCCCTGTTTCCCCCTGCCTTCCCACGTTCTTAAAAGGTCTGTGTTTGCAGACCAAGGGCAGAGAAGGAAGTTCATGTGACGGTATAACTGCCCTGTGCTGGGTATTAAGTCCTTTACTCTTTGTGATACTGAGCATGGGAGTAGCTGGGGGATCTGGTAATTGTAGCAGGAAACTGGGAGGAATTGAGTTCTATTTTTGCTCTGCTGCAAATCTTGTGACTTTGAGCAGATCTGGAAGGTCATGATAGTAAAAACGACTCTCGCTTTTGGATGCCCCAGTTTCTGGCACCCAGTTTGTCAGTGTTTGCTGGAGTTGTAGGTACCATTGTTGCTCCCCCAAGGCAGCTACAACCAGGAGCCATTTAACAATGTTAGTTGTAACTTGCCTGGTCTCTATTTAGCTTCTGTTCAAGTCAGCAAAACTTATGGCTGAATTCCAGCAGAGCTGGAGTTAGACTGTGGAACCTTGCTTAATTCATTTGTAAACTTGTATATAATATGACCTATTTCCCTAGAGGAATGAGGGAATTGGATCTGATAGGTGTTTGCAAAGGGTTTATGCAGTCTCTCTTAGAAGCTGGTATAATGCACAATGCAAAGTGCTCTTTGCTCCTGGGGGATGTGCTATATGTTGACTTGTTTCTTGGTTCTGTTCTATACCCAGGAGCTGGGAATGAATTGCTTTTGAGTGCTGTATTAAGGTCTGCGGAGACAATTTAAAAAAAAAAAAAAAAATTCTAATCCTCTCTACTGCTTGAGGTACTGCTGAACATGCAACACGCTTGATTCCTTGAATTGAGTCATTTGTCTTTTTATTCCTCTTTTTAACAAGGCAAATGAATTCCTGAAGAAGATGGGGCTGCAAACTCAGATTTGAATTAGAGCCCAAAGGGGCATTTTAACTGTGTCTGAGAAAAGCCCAGAGCAACCCTGCCTCCTGCTTGTAAATCAAACCTGGACACATACTCTGTCCTCACATTTCCTCTGCCACCTCTCCTCCCAGCCCTGCACACCCTCCCACTTGCTCTCCAACTAACAACTCACGTGCCAAGTTTCATCTCCAAGCCAATTTATATGGCTGAGTTGAAATGGAAAGGTGGACAGGCCCACAAGAGCGTGAAAGTGACTCAATAAAACAGTGGGCTTCGTTTAAATTGAGGGTTGTGAGTCCGGACAATATACACAACAGCTTGTTTTGAAAGCTAAATCTATTTTGCTGGAAAGCTTGGGCTAGTTCTCGAACTGTGCAGAAAGCTGCTCTTTCCGGTGCATCCTGCCAACAGCTGCAGTTTCCAAACGCAAGGCCCAGACATTGCAAACTGTGGTTTTGCAGGACCCATAGAGCGCTTGTCAGTGCCTTAGATTCTACTGAGTGTCAAATCTATAGGCATGCTTTCAAATGGAGTGGCTCAGAACCTGATGTATGCACATAAAGCCTTTTTTTTTTTTCCACATCTAAATTGAGTTTTTATTTCCAGAGGCACCCCTTCTCCTTCTCCCCATCCTAACCCCTACATCTTAGCTCTGACAGTTCACATGGGGCTCTTTGAGACAGGTAGCAACTGGGCAACTCAGTTGTGGTTCTTTGGTTCCTTCCTTTTTTTCTGTCACTGATATCAATATACTTGTGCACAGAGCATGATAGAAACACTGCAGCATCATAAGGAGCTATAAAACACTATCCTATGACAAGTAGGAGCAAGATTCATCAGCAAGTAAATGTTTCATCCCCTGTGGCACTGCTTAAACTGAAGATAAGAAGCTTCATTCTTGTAAATCTGCTACATAGAACCAATTCCTTCGTGAAAGTTGCCCTGCAGTGACTGCAGAGTTCATAGCATAGGTTTCTGTTAAGTGGTAAAGTATTGACCTTATTTAGATTCCAGTAACAGGGGCTATACTTTAAGTAGCAGAGAGAGATTAAGTTAAGACTGTGATGACATTTCCTTTACAGATCTCTTGCTATTTCTTGTATTTCTCCTGTAGCATATAGCGATGTGTTGTGGGGGAGATCATTCCTTCTGGATCCAAATCTTGGCACACATGAGGCCAAATCATCCTGCATATGCACCACCTGCCTACATTCCCATCAACTCAGTTATGCTGCAGACCCTGGTATGTTTGCATTTCCATTCCTCTGACTCATCTGGGAAACTGCTGCAGTGAGTTTGCTCCCTTACTCAGCCAACTGGGCCTGGTTTCCAAAGGGCCACATGCAGTTCCACTTCAGCATAGGGCAGTGGAGCTGAGTCCCTCTGAAAATCACTTCACAAGTGCCTGGGCAAGAATAGACTGTGGTTGCTTGTGGAGGGGGATCCCAGGGGGCATATTGTGAAAGGGTGGAAGATCGGGTCTCTCAGACTGCAGGATATGAGAGCCATTCAAAAGTAGGTGATGTGATTTGCCTCAGGAAAGCTAGAAAATCAATTGCCAAGACATGAATCCTTCCTGCATTTTTGTTTCAATGTTTTAACTGCAGGACTTGCTCCTGCAATTAGCACAAGTAACATCTCAGCTTGTGAACGTCTGGCTGAGAAGTGTGGGATGCAGTAAGGAACTGGGAACCATTGCCTGAAATGCTCTGATCATTTGCCAGATGGCAGTCCCTTGGTAGCCTTTGGGCTGGATGATTACCCTTCACAAGTTCCTGAGCTCATGCAGCTCGCATGGCTGATATTCTCTGAACTTCTGATGGCAGAAAGGGAATACGGACAAGAGTGGTGTCTGCCTGTTACTGAACTGTGCCTGTGCTAGACTTAATCACACTCTTCTGGGTCTGTGCTGGGAGGGAGGAGAAGGAGGGGAAGAGAGAAGGGACGCTGCTGCTGTCAGCTCTATCCCGGCAGCCTAAATCGGTATCCTGTAGACATGGCTTCACTGGCAGTTTCTGGGAGCTGCTGGAAGCAACATTTCCCACCATTGCCCAGGGACTAACAGGAACAAGCTCTTTGTTGTGGCTTCTGTCTGCATTGGGAAGCATCCTGGACTCTCCCTGAGATTAACGTGTCATTAAAGCCTGCTTGCTTATTCTGAGAGCTTGCCCCCTCCTCTGCTAGCAGTCTGCAGGACTGTGCTCATTGAGCTGTGGTAACATTTAATGTGAGTTTCTGCATGGTTGGTGCAGCTGGCAGCAAGCTTTAAGCCCTTGTACTGGCAGGCAATCTGCTGATGTGCTGTTTAGGCACGGAGGCATCTTGTCTCGTCTCCGCATCCTCCTCTTCACCTCAGGAAGTTTTCCTGCTGTTCTGAAAAACCTTGTGTTCACCCAGGTCCTGCTCTGTAGCCATCAGCTGTGGCACTAGGGGCTTTCCAGACTCTGGGTTTTACATTTCTGCTTCCAGATTTCTCACCGATCCTGGGAAGATGAAAAAGCAGTGCTAATTAATCTAATTCCAGAAGCACCAGGTTTCCATGGGAGGAGAGCAGCTAGCTGCATACATTTCAGGGAAGGAGAAGTGGGGGAAGTAAGAAAGATGTATACTTTCTAGAGATCCAACTTTCTAGGCTGCTGAGAGTCAGGTATAAGCAACTTTGTCATTCCCTCATGATACAATAGTAACTTTTCCATGGGTGACAATAGAGCATGATTTGTTGCAGTTACTCTCACCCAGCTGTAGTGACAGTCGGGATGAATTCTGCCCAAAATCCAGGCCTGCACATTGACAGAAGTAAGAGGCCATGTCTATACCATACATGAGCTCAGGTCAGTGCAGAGAGCTGGAATGGTACATGAATGACCCTGGGTACATCTTCTGTTCCCTCATTTATGAGGGGACTACAGCATCACTCATCTCTCTTTCATGCTGGTATGTGGAAAGCCCTGCTGAAGAGCTAAATACAACTGAAATGCCATGGTTGCTGTGTTCCCACCACAGATGGCAGTCCTTACAAGCCTTCCTGTTGTGAATTTGGCATTTTCTGATGTCAGTAAATTATAGCAGCAAAAAGACAAGACCTTTAGATCCATCAGAGTGAGGCAGCGTAGCATCTGGCATGAGGCACTCTGACCCCTATGGCCGAGACACATGTGCATATGGGACGTTCTGCCTGTACCATCTTTTCCCGAAGGCCAGAGCATGGTGAGCAGAGCTGGCTGAAGACACTTCAGATAGAGGGAAGTACTCCTCGCAACATGTTCTTTTAACCTTAATTGGACTTTTTATGTTGGAATAGCAAGAAGTGGAAATGAAATAAGTGCCTAGTTGGCAAGAAGGACTGGCAGCATAGGTTGGTATTCCTGAGATTACCTTTCATATTGCTGTTCACACAATCAGCAAAGTCACCTCAGCACATACTGCCACTTTCACTGCTGTTGAGAAAGCGTTTCACATGAATGGTGAGAAAGAAACTGCCCTCCTCCTTCTCAGGAATGAACTAGCAACTTATGGGGAGACTCTGGAGAGGGGCCTTTAGGACAGAGTGTTTTGATTAGTCCCAGAAGCACAGCGTGCACACAAGCATGCTATTGCTGAGGAGCTGCAGATGGAGGAGAGTGCACAGCCAGCTCTTGTCTTCATACTTCCTCCTGCTGCAAGGAGCAGGTATGGGGAGCAAGGTCAGAGTGGGGAATCATGCAGCTGAACACAGTGTGATGTCAGTGCCCACGGTGATGGAAACGGGAGCCTAAGCACAGGGTGGGATAATAAATGACGGGCAGGGGCTGACAGCAGGACAGAGGTGTGGGAAGCTTATCTACAAAAGAGCAGCACACAAGCTTTGGGGGTGGCAGTCTATTCCAGGGGCTTGGGAACTCATGAATGCTTTCTGTGGTCTGAGATTCCTTCCTGGGGTGAGTGATGCTCCTTGGGATAATAATTCAAGGCCCTGGCTTGTGGCAGCCATCTGTATTTAATGATCTATAAAGGCTTCGTTATGAACACAGGTGCTCAGTGGTGGACACTGGAGTGTGGAAATCAACACACCTTTAACAAGCGTGTTATCTTGGGCCCCTGGTAGGTGGGATCCAGGGTGCTTTTGAGGTATGTGTCAAGACACCCAAAGGCACACAGCTGATCCAAAAGCCAGCCCTTTACTTAGCAACAGCAAGTGGCTGGGGCTCAGACAAAATCTAAGTAATTTTTATAGTAGGTAGGTAGTCATTTCTGAATCATATCAGAGTCTCAGCTTGCTTGGTGCCAGTGTGCAGAAACCTGTAAGTGCCACATGCCTGAGTGACAGCAGGGCCTTATCATTAACACAAGCAAGTAACTCGAGTGGTAAACATGGCACAAGGCTGCAAGGCATGTTTTGTGAGATTATAAGCGAGGAGCTGTCTTTGAACACCCACAATCATTAGTTACAATAATCAGGAGCAAATTATTTTATCAGAAAATGAATTTTCTTCAGCAGTGACAGGCATGTTAGCCAAGTTCTTGTCTAGGTTTGCCTCTGCAGCAACTCTGGGATGGCAGGACACCATATACGTGTGGTTTGATGTAAACAAACCATGGTGACCTTTTTCTTTAAAAAGAGCCATTGTGTCAGTACTTTGGAGGAGGTATTTTGGAGCAATTTATTACGTCCTTTTGGAGTTTTTTGAAAAATGTTCTGCATACTGCTTCTTCCTGGAGTCATTTAGGAAGTAGCACCTAGGGCAGACCTCATAGCTGATACCTGCCGGAGCCCTGGTGAGGCTGCATGGATTTCCCAAACCAGTTCCATGATAAGGTCTCCTCTACCTCTGAGGCTGTAGGACCACCAGTTTTCCTAATTAAACCGCTCAGGAAAGTTCAGTGTTAAAGTAGGGAGCTCAAGTGGCAGAGCTAGTTCTTATTTTCAGGCATCTTACTCCTGACAAAGCACAGTGGAGCTACTGATTTTGGAAAGCAACAAGATTTCACTTCTGCTGTACACCCTTGTGTGGATCAGCGCCGCAATGTTACCTAGTTCTTCTGTCTACTTCTTAGTCTGTTGTGTGTGCAGGTAGTGGCTTCTCAGCTAGCAATGCAAACACCTTTTAAACCAGTCTCTCTCCCTTTTCCCCAGATGCTGATCTCACAGTCCCTTTCTGTGGCCTGTTCCTTGTCCACATAGCTGGGTGGGAGGTAAAGAGAGCTGAGGGAGCTGATGGTCCTTGCTATCTCTGTCACTGTTAGGCCTTTCTGAGGTGTCCCAGGAACTGGCAGGCATGTCAGTGGTTAACACAGATTGCATGAAATTGGCTCTCATTGCAGAGCTTGGATGTCTGTATCCAGCGTAGAGGTTATGTTGCACAGCAATGGATATGCTTGATGTTACAGCTCAAATTATGCTCGCAGAACAGAGTGGAGTTTGCAGTTTGTTGCACACAGCCCCCATCTGTGCCGTTCTGTGCACTCTAAGAAAATGGGTATCTTGCTTATCTCAAACTAGGCACCAAAATAAGCGTCTATTTTTTTTCCTTCTGATCTCCTGAGCACCTGCATCTGTCAGATGGGTACTGCACCACCCCCTCCTCAGAGATGCTAGGAGAAGATTCAGTTCAGTCCTGTGTGTTCAGCCCTCAGACACTGTCGTGACAGGCAGTTGAAAAGCTCATGAGGAAATTAATAATTCTGCCTGTGAGCGCCAGGCTTGAGCAACGTGCAGGAAATGAGGCATGAGACCACACGCTGAACAATGAGGAGAGAACAAGGTAGCGAATAGCTGCTGGGTTGAGGGAGCATCATCCATCGCATGCACTGGCAGAGGTCAGACTCCTTGTGTTTGGATACTAGGCTTGGAAGAAAAACTGCACTGCAAAGCATTTATAGAAGGGGGGCAAATTAAGGATGCTGTGTCAGCCCTGAATTTGGCATTTCCTGAATGGTGAGTGCTTGACTTTGCAGCTAATCTTTCCACACTGTTTTTGGCATGTAATTATGAGTAGACCTAATCAGTGCTTGTCAGACACCTGAAGTAGCAGGCAGGTGCAGGCAGGAGATCCTCGGTGTCACAGGCTGAGAGTGCTCCAACCAGCCTTTGTGCCTCTGAAAGCTGGTCGATAGATCTGACTGGCTCCTTCCTCTTCCAGCTGCTCTCCTCTTAGCCAGGGTGAAAATGCCTGTGAGGGGAAAGAGGGGCAGGGCAATCCGCAGCCTGAAAGAGGACACCTCAGGAGTGACTGTGCATGTATGTATTTGATTTCTTGCGTAAAGCTTGGGAGCTCAGCCAGTCCTCCATCCTCTGTACAGTCCTGTCTATTGCATTGCCCCCTGTGGGCACATGAAATTGCAGAGGCTAGAGCTTTAATATACA
>VXAL01004012.1:315370-376472 GCA_013399475.1 Chauna torquata | reverse complement strand
TTTTCCCAAGCAAACACATTTACATCATTGCACTGCAATTCCAACAGCCCTGTGCTGCTGGAGTGTCTTGATGTCGTTCTGATCTGCAAAGTGCCTGGGGTCTGGCAGTGTTTTTGTGTATCTTTCCAAAGGAGCAAGTGGGAAGGGAAATGCAAAGGGCCCAGAAAGAAAATAGATTAAAGCCTTGTTGCTGCATTATGCTGCTGTACAGCTGGAAAAGAAGATACATTTGGTTAATAATGGAGGAGCCAGCCCAGCCGGCAGTTTAAACCAGTATCTTTAAGCAGCATGTGCATCTCTGGGCTTGTATCCCACTGAAACAGGTTCTGAGCTGTATCTTCAGGCAAAGGTCAATGGCTGAATTAAATCAGTGTTTTCCGAAGTGTTTCAGGAGATTCAGGGTCAGGTGCCCAGTCTGAGGTGTCCTGAGCCTGCTTTGCTTTTCTAGGAGCGCAACACCTTTGAAAGCCAGACCTCCAATTAGGGGTCCCGAAATTGTACCTAATACCTCCTACTGCTTCATTTTTCCCACTCATGAAAGGCCGTAAGACTTGTCTGCATTGGCAGAGGGCAACACGCAGCTACCTCTGTGCACTCAGTTACAACTGTGTTGATAAAGGGAGAGCAGGGACCCGACACAGCCCTTCTTTGTTGTTTTTGAAAGTGATACTTCTAGGCTAGTCTTAGTGATGCAAGTACAGAGCAGAGGAAAACTCTGGGTGCTGAGGCTCAGTGTCACTGTGGAGCACTACTTCGGAGTGGATATACATTAATGATGCCCTTCAGTCACTTTACATGGCCAGGGCTACGTACAGCATTCTTCAGCATGACAGGGCCTGGGAGGCACTTTGTCCATCCCCACTATCAAATGTACATCGTTACAGAGATGTGGCTTTTTGCAGGAGCTGGATGCTTTTAGGATAATTTCACAAGCACAAAGCCCCTTTCTCTCCCTCTTAGAGGAACTTTATATAGCTCACAGAGGGGCCGAAAGCTGCCTTTGGTAGAAACTCCGAGTTTTCAGAAATACAAAGAGGATCACAACTGCTAGCTCTGCTCTGAAAGCTTTGCCTGTGGGAGAAACGAATGTGAAGTTTAATTATTTTGTTGATAGGAATCTCCCATATTACAGAAATTGTCTTCCCTCCCCTTCTACCCTTGTGCTTTCTTTCCTTTTTTCTCTCTAGCTTGCTGATGCACAAGGCTTCCTTTTTCCTTTAAGAGGGAACAACTGAGTAATTGAAATGGAATACTAGTGAGGATTTTTTAATCTGAAAGTTGGCATTAATTAGTCAGGTCGGGTGTAATTAGCTTCCTCATCTGTCACTGCCTCTCCCCAGCTTGTCAATGACTTCCTTCTACGCTGGAATTCACCAAAAAGAGAGCTGTCATGTGGGAGCTGCATGGGTGTTTTGCCTGGTTGCGGTGCAAGTGAGTGACAATACCCGCAGGGCTGTTGGGGTCAGACCTGCATCCCACCTTCTGCAGTTGGGAGCAAAACTCTTGTTGATATTAAAGTCTCCCAGGCTTTGCTTTGTCCCTTCACTTTTGCTGTGTGCTGGGCTCAAAGGAGTCATAATTATTTCTACCCTGTGCTTCATAGCCCTGCTGTGTTTTAAATGATTAATTCATTACTCCAGTCAGACTGGTAAGTTGCAGCAAGGCATGAGGGATGCCTAGGTTAAATTGCTGATCGGGGGTGCAGAGATTGAGGGCCTTGGAGGCCCAGTCTGCCTGTCACTGGTTCATCTGTGACAGTCATCCAAGGAGGAAAGGGGTAAGCCTGCTCCATCGGGCTCTGGTAGCATTCATGGCTGTGGTTGTCTGGTGTGCAGGGCTGGGTTGTGGGGCTCACCTCTGATGTGAGATGGCCTCTATGCTCCTTTAGACAGAAGTGCCCATTGCTGCTGAAAAAAATAGCCTTGGCAAGGAGACCTTCCTTGTCTTCCTCCTGGTCACATCTCCACAGTGCTGTTGTGGCCTTGGAGAGGCAAAACAAGTTGTCAGCTGGATCCTGGCATTATTGGCACCTTCCATAAAGCTGTATGTGATTGTGCCAATGCAGTGTTGGAAGATATGTCTCTTCATGGCCGCATGTCTCTTCGCTGTGGTGGATTTTCTGAACTCGCATCTTCAGATCAGGCTTTGTGGGCATCCAGGGGAGATATTGAAACTGCCTGGTAGTCCTAAGCCCAGAAGGCTAAATGTGAAGGGAGGAGGGTTTTTTATGTACTGTACTATAGACTCCTCCTTCCTTTCCCTCTTGAATCCCCCTCCTGCCCTCCCTTTCCAGCTCTATTAGTTTTCTACAAGGTCTCTCTGAGCTCAGCTGTGCTGCTGAGTCAGCAGCTCTCTTGCCTCTCCCCTCTTCCCTTCCCCTCCCCATCCCCAAGCGGTTCTTGGCTGGCTGAATGAGTGAGGCAGCGCAGACAAACACGTGCTGGCGCCAGGCTCAGAGGCGGGTGAGCTGAACCTGAGCCGCGCAGGCCCAGCTTTGCTAGGGGAATGCAGGGTCTGTCGTTCCTCTGCAGCTATTAGGCAGAAAGCTTGAGATGGTGCCCCCTTTGCAGCACGCTCTGTGTGGGCAACTCTACAGAGCCTGCTGGTGAACTTCATACATGCCCTGGTAGCATGGGGAACAGGAGGCCCCACGCCCCACATCTTCCCCCCGTCAGGTATCCTGGGGAGACCTGCCTGTTGCTTTGCCCTGGTTTTTCTCTGTGAGCCAGCTGTCCCATGCACACAGCCTGCCCACACAGCCTGCCTGTGCTTGGCTGTGCAGGAAGCCGGAGCTACTGCAGGCTGTGTGGGCAGGCTTGGGAGGGGAGAGGAAGGAAGGAATCGTGATGGAGGAGCGATGCGGCTTTTCAGCAGCTTGGGAGAGCCTGCAGGGCACAGGACTGGGGGGGCAGAGAGGGAGCTGCCGGCTGATCAGGGAGCGTGGGGCCGTGGCCGCACTTCAGCACTGGAAGGTCTCCTTGAGACCTTTGTGGGTGAACTCAGCAGCTGTTCAACAGCTGCTGCCGGGCTTCTCATGCAGCCCCTGAGCTCTCTGTGCTTGAGCAGCTGGTTCAGGCTTTGTCTTTCACTGGGACCGCAGTGGCAGCCTAGCCCTCTCTCCCCACACATCTATTGAATGATTGTATATTCCTGGTGGAAAATCCTGAATGCATCAGGACAGCGGGACAGGGTCCCTGATGTGGGGCATCTCATGGTGACCACAGCTGGGGCTCTTGCTTCTTGCCTGCAGTCTGGATCAGAGCTGTCCGTAACACAGCGTCGTGGGGTCCTGCCAGATCTCGCTTCATGTGGTAAAGCATGCAACCTGGGAAGCAGAGGGTATTTTGTGAGGTAGAACCTGCCATGTAGCGGTTGGTGGAGGTTTCCAGTTAATGTATTTATTTACTAACTGCTTTGCCCAGTTTCCTTTCACTTCTGACTTAATAGGAGCTGTACCTGTAGCAGCACATTAGATACAATTCAGAGAGCTTCTTTACAGGAGGTTCTGCCACCCTGCAGAGTCCTGGCTGTTTCTGACCAGGTGTGAGCCTCTTTGCTTAGGAATGGGCAGGGGGGAGCCCAGCAAATCTGAGTGCCTACCCCAACAGGCTGAATCAGTGCCTCTTCTTCAAAGAAGTGGATCCAGGGCTCCTAGGCGTGCTCTTATCCTCTTCTCCTTCTGACCTGGAGCAGGCTATGCTTGCACAGGAGTGAGGGAGAGCTTTGGTTAGAGCTGAAGGATTAGGTCCACTCTGCAAATCCTGAAAGTGAAAAAAGTAACTGGGCCATGCTTCAGTGCTGGGAGTCCCTGGGTAGTATGGGAGGTGGTGGAGGGAAAACTGACCAGCCCCAAGTAAAATTCAAGCAGAGAAAATGCATTTCACTCCCCTCCTGGCTGATTTCAGGCTTTATCTCCCCCGCCAATTCAGCTTGCTATATTTTGGGTTGGATAAGCTTTCATCCTGACCCAGGCAGGATCTGAAGGCGGTAAAGCCGGACAAGTCCCAAGGGCAATGCTAAGTGAGCTGTGTCTGGCTTTGCAGCCAAATCATGTGGTAAACTCTTTTGAAGGGAGTTCAGAGCTGTGGTGGAACTAGGGCAGGATGCACACACATGCTTCCCCCACATGCAGAGGGAGACTGTCACCATCACAGAATAGCACAGCCCAGGTGCCTCCCCTCCTTGCCCTTGCACTTCTGCATGGACCACATCTTGATCCTTCCAGAGCCCTGACTTGGTTTCAGTGTGAGTGCTTATGATCTTGGGGCTTTTCCAGCATTTGTTGTACTGGGATTTAAATAAGAGTTTGTGCACAGTCTTTAGCTAGGGGATAGCATGCCTTGACCTTCATATATTGTGGGTGCCCATCTGTTATAAGGTGGGTTTTGCAATGACCATGAGTGTGGATGGAAGAGCCAGAGGGAGATGCCTGAGGTCTGATCCTCTTCCTTGAATTGAGGATTTAGGTTGTGGTTAAAAAAGAGGATGGCACGATTCTTGTTCTGCTGGCTTATTACTATCTCAGTCTCTCTTGCTTCCCTTTCTTGTCACGTGCAGGCTCTTCTGTTTCAGGATTACAATCTTCTCCCTCCTTCTCAGTAGCTCAATAAATGGGAAATGATTATGACCCTTTACTTCTCTTTCTTTCTAAAAAGAGAATACATTTGCTTGATCAGATCTTGCAGTAACTGCATTCTCTCAAAGGGGAGCCCAGGCCCATGAGAGAAAGGGCAGTTGGGTGGAGTGGGAGTAATTGCACGTGCACAGCAACCAGCCCAGGTGGGATGAGCAGGGTTTACACCTATGTTTACGCAGCGCCAGTCTGTACTTCTAGCGTCAGCTGAAGTTGTAGCTTGGTTGTCTCTTGGGGGCAGAAGGGTGTTAGTATTCGTCAGCCCAGTGAGGGGAGTTACACCACAGGCGCTACATGAATGGGTCAGGTTTGCATGTGTTGAGGGGGTCTGTCTGCAAAGCCCAGCAGCGTGTATGGCCCATGAGCTGGGTCTGGCGTGCCAGTGGGCTCTGGGCAGTGGGGGACATTGCTGCTCTCCACTGCTTTGTCAGCACCGGTGGGATTATGGCAGCTCTGTGGGGAGAGCATGGGAGCACTCAGAGTGTAGGAGAGAAGGCAGGACCACAGTAAGGGATAGCTGGGAGGGCATTTACATGCAGACACAGGGACTTGGTAAAGCCTCCTCTCTGTCATGATGCAGGTAAGGCTCTCCGTAAACAGCAGCAGTGCACACTGGTACACGTGCCTGTGAAATCGAGGCAGAGGAGCACCTGCACACCAATAGCCATCCTGGGCAGCATTGTTCATAGGCTCTTGGCTCATGCAGTGATGCATGGCTGTTCAGGGAAACTTTTGGATGCTTCGTGGCTGTTTTAAGATTATGCGTCCTGAATATTAAAGAAATCTTAATGGAGCCTGAAACCAGCCAGCTTTCTTCTAGCACACCACACACACACACACATGCACACACACACACATGCACACACACACACATGCACACACACACACACTTTGTTCTTGCTGTCTAATAGCCCTCCATGTGAAGGGGTAAATGGCACAACAGAGTTTTGTGAGCTGCCCTCTCTTCACCTGGTTTCTTTGCCTCCTGAGGATGTGGAGATCTGGCAGAAGAGGCACTGCGGCCATCTGCCGTCAGTGCTGCGCATCTGTTTTCACACTGTGAGACTGCAGAGCAGGAGGAGGATTCAGCACAGGCTTACAAGTGCCCTCCTGCGCAGCTCCCTGCAGCCTGGCCGAGGTGGGTGAGCCAGCTGCAGGAGCCTGAAACATGGTGAGGGGGCAGGAAGAGTCCCAGCTCTCCTGCTGACAGGAAGGGTGGGATGTCTTGAGACAATTCCAGTTGCAGATTAAAGCCACTCATGAGCATTGGTGCTTTTCTTGGCGTGGGCAGGAGCACAGAGGCTAGAGCTCGTAGGTTCTCTGTCGGCTCCACAGTGCTGGGAGCGGTCTGCTCAGTGTGCCAGTGCAGATGCCATCCAGACTACAGTAAATCCCATGGGAGCTGCTGTGGCCAGTGTACAAAGCCACAGGCTTCACCCGGGCTGACCAGAGCCAGGGGGATTGCAGTGACCCTTGCTCCTCTGCACATCCCTCTTCTGCCAGGGAGCATTTCTGTCCCCTTGCTTTTCCTCTTGGCCCAAATTCAGGCAGTCCCCAGGTCTTCTGAGGACTTAGAGTTAAGGGGCACTGGCAATTCATCTTCTTGCAGATAGAATTCCTGTTAAGATAGAAACACTGGCTAGGAACGAAGCTCTGAAATTGCTTCTGGCCTGTGTGTAAATTGCTTGCAACTATCAGGGTCAAGCAATGAATTGAACGTGTTCATTCAGGGAGAGGGGGCTGCAGGCTTTGCTGCTGGAGCCAGGAAAGGCAGTGACTTGTGTTGGCTCTGGAATTGCTGGGCTTTGCTCTCAGGAACCACCACCTGGGCTTCCCAGCTGGGGGGCTCCCATGCAACAGTGAGGAGGAGCACAAGGGAAAGCCTGAGACCCTAGCAAAGGAGAGCACCTCCCAGATAGTCTCTCTTTCTTTCCTGCCCAAGTGTGAGTTGATCAGGGAAGGAGTTTCCTCCTCATTCCCTGGTGGCAGTGTCTGCTTTTGCATCCTGGTTGTTCTGTAGAAACCAGGAAAATTCACTCTATAAACAATAGCCATAAACAAAAGCAGAGCTGAGGTGCTCTGTGCAGCTGGGGAAGCACTCAGAGCACTTGGAGGGCTCACCCCAAACAGCATTGGACTGCGTTTGTCTCTAGGAAATGTGAAGGACTTCTATGGGAGATTTGTGCCTGATCCCAGGGTTGTTCAGCCTGTCATTTCCCACTCTGGTGGGGGATGGCCCTCCAGGGAATACAGTGGGGTCACGGTCAGTGCTCTGTGGGAATCAGTGTGTGCAAATGCATGCGTACGTGTGTCTGCAGGCATGGGTACGTGTTGGTTCTGTGTGCACACACATGCAGACTTTGTGGGAAAGATGAATACAGCTATGAATACCTGGGGGGAAGTCTATTGTCAGTTTTAATGAGAGGAAGATAGGGTCTCTTGCATTTTCATCTGGTAGCTAATTAACTGTTCCTGCTGCTGTGATCTGAGGCAGGGCTGTGCAGTGTACTGCGAATCCCCTGCTGTCTCCATGCCTGGCATCCTGGGAGCCACACAGAGCCCGCTGGGCACTGGGCTCTGGGACTGTGGTTTGAACTTCTCCCCTCTCTGGTTCCTCTGCCTGGCAAGGTGTTGGATCATCTTCAGGGTCCAAAAGGAGTCATGCGTTGCTGTTGAGGGTGCAGGGTTGAGAGAGCTGGAGTGTGTCTCCCACCCCAGCTCTGCCACTGAGATCCTTCGGTGACTGCTCTGCATCCACAGCTGTGCCTGGTGACATCAGAGCAAGAGCCTTGCTGACTGCTTTTCTCTCTTGCTTTGTGCAGGCACTGGACATGGACACAGAGGATGACCCCTTGTTACAGGATGCCTGGCTAGATGAGGAAGACGAAGAGGTTGCCTTCAGCTCACGGAAGAGGCGGGAGGGTGCTCTGTTGTGTGGTAAAAGCCCATGCAGAGTCAGGCCCCTGCACATCACACTGCCAGTGACCGGCTTCTGGAATTTTGTTGGCTGGATATTTACCAACCCATACTGCGCTGGCTTCATCCTTTTCCTAGGCTGCGCCATCCCTGCTGTGCTTGCTGTTGTGATGTTCCTCCACTACCCTGCCCTGGACATTGACATCTCCTACAATGCCTTTGAGATACGTAATCACGAGTCCTCTCAGCGCTTTGATGCGCTTGCCTTGGCCCTCAAGTCCCAGTTTGGGTCGTGGGGGAGGAACCGCCGGGACCTAGCTGACTTTACCTCTGAAACCCTGCAGAGGCTCATCTTTGAGCAGCTCCAACAGCTCCACCTCAATGCTTCCCACCTGGGGGTCAGTGCACGGGCCAAGCGCAGCACCCCAGAGGGCAGGACTGGCTCCCACAAGCCCCGTGCCCACTTGAACCCAGGAAACGAGACTTCCCGAGTCGTGAGAGGTGCCCCGCGCTGGGACTACTCGAACACTTATGTTAGCACCAACACACAGACACATGCGCACTGGCGCATTGAGCTCATTTTTCTGGCTCGGGGGGATGCTGAGAATAACATCTTCACCACTGAGCGCCTGGTTACCATCCACGAGGTTGAACGCAAGATCATGGACCACCCTCGTTTCCGGGAGTTCTGCTGGAAGCCCCATGAGGTCTTGAAGGACCTGCCCCTGGGCTCCTACTCCTACTGCTCCCCTCCCAGCTCCCTCATGACCTACTTCTTCCCCACTGAGAGAGGAGGGAAGATTTACTATGATGGCATGGGACAAGACCTTGCTGACATCCAAGGTGAGCTCAGTGCTGTGGGCAAGGGTTGGCATGTTCAAGGCACACATCTCCTGCAAGTTCAGGCAGTTACTTACTGGTGTGCAGCTAAAAGGAGTGACTGCCTTGTGTGGAGAGGAAGATGCTGCCTTGTTGTGCCTTGATGAATTGTCCTTTCTGTGCTAGGGCTCCTTTTCCACCCTTTCAGCAAAGCCCCTGCAACCCTAGTCATGAGTCACACAGGCCCTGACAGGCGAGCAACAGGGACAAATGAAAGGGAGTCCTGCACTGTACAGATGCCTTCCACTGACCCTTGGCTCCTGTGAATGACTGTGGTTTGTTAGAAGAATGTCAGGCCTTGGACAGACAATAGGGAAGAGCTTCCCTGCACTGCGGAGCAGATGAAGGAGTTTTGTGGGCTGCTCTGGAGCTTGAAAGGCAGCTTGTGAGTCACCAGCTGGAAAGGCTTCTATAAGGAGAAGAGGAGGAAGGCCCTGCCTCCTCCTCCCAGCTCTGTACCCCGCATGATGCCCCTCCAGCAGAGCAGAGGCTCTGTATGATGAAGAGGTGAATCATGAGAAGTCTGTGGGTGAGATGTGGCTGTGGGATGAAGCCTCCATCTGTCTCCCCAGCACAGGCTGTAGATGATAGCTGTCCAGGAACCATACTGGGAGCAGGCAAAGGCTTAACTCCATCTGCTCCAATGTAACAGCTCTGCTACTAAAACATGAAAGAGCCTGGTTTCTGAGTCTTTCTGGCATAAACTCAAAGGAACTTGGATTTGGGGGGCAGGTAGGGAGTGTTTCGTACTCAGAACTGGCTGGCTCTGGTCTTCATGGTCTACTTAAAGAAATGGGGTCTGCTCATTATGCCTTAACTCCCTGGTCTTCTCCTGCATGTACAGGTGATCATCTTACCATAGTCAGTGACATGCTGCTTGCCAGCCCAGCCCTGGTAATTCTTCACATGCACGCTGTTTGCCTGTCAGGAGTAACAGGTCAGCTCATGTGCCTGCCTTCAGCACTGGGTAATCACCTTGCCTGCGAGTTTGCTGAGCAGCAGTAAACAATGCATTTGCAATCATTTCTGTGTGATTTTGCTTATCAACATGCACAAGAACGGAGAGTTCTGCCTGGCTTGAGGAGAGCTCAGAAACTTTTTATTGCTATGCCAAAGCCAAGATAATTGGTCACCATAAGCTATATTACATGTACTGAGGGCCCCATTTTTACAAGCACCTCTTTGAGGAATATATGCCCATCTCCTTATCCCTGACACTGTCAGATGGCAGAGCTACCAGGTCACAGCAGGGCCAGGAGTCCTCATCTTCCAGGGGTATTGTTTAGCTCTTGTGCTTCCCACCATGATGGATGAAATATTGGCCCAATGTGAGAGACCTAAGCACATTCTGCAATGGGAGTATTGATGGGAGTGTTACATGCATTGCTGCTGGGGGAAGCTATGGCTCAGATCACAGTCAGAGGAAGATGCGTCCCTGATGGGGATCTGCACATAGGCAACATTGCAGGCAAAGTCAAAAAGTAGCAGTGGAAGGCGAGCCTTTGCAATTCAGCTTTCCCCAGCCCTCCTTGCTCCCTGCAAGGCAGCAGCAGTCAGCGTCACTCTGAAAGACAGCTCCCAGCTCTCCTTTGTCAGACTAGACCCTGTGCCTTGCCAAGCCGGCTAAGCAGGACCTAACAAAAGTGGCACTTTTCTCCTGCAGGGTCCTTGGAGCTGGCCATGACTCACCCTGAGTTCTACTGGTATGTAGACGAGGGCTTGTCCGCCGAGAACATGAAGAGCTCCCTGCTGCGCAGCGAAATCCTCTTTGGTGCACCACTGCCGAACTACTACTCGGTGGAGGATCGCTGGGAGGAGCAGCGCCACAAGTTCCAGAGCTTTGTCGTCACCTATGTGGCCATGCTGGCTAAACAGTCCACGAGGTGAGCGTGTGCGCAGACAGGGAGGAGGTGAGGGCAGGAAAAGGCAGAGGTTGGAGAAGATGGCGCTTGCTATGGCACTAAAAGAGTGGCTGTAATAGGTCCCTCAAGATATAAAAGCTCTGCCCTAAGGTTTATGCAGGCCAGACGGGTCTGCTCAACTCTGATAACCCTGAAGCATCCAGTCTCACCTGGAAGGCACTAGGCTCAGAAAGTTTGCTACGCCAGCCCAGACCGCTGGTCAGTCTTGAACAGTGACCAAGGCAGAACGCTCCAGAGGAAGGAGAAAAAGCATCTTCAAAGTTGGGCTCTGGCACCATGCTGTGAATTAAGGTAGGGAACATATGGCAGAAAACCACTCATACGCTTCCCTTTAATGCCACTCCCTACTGCAACAACATGCCAGAGACATCAATAGAGACAATGAAAGGAAGCCAAAGACTGAATCCAGTGTCTACCTTTCTGCTCAGTCCCTGTCTGGCATTGGGTTTGTTTGCTTCCACCTCACAAGCCCAATTCCACTAGCTCCAGCAGAGCTGCTTCTCTGCCTTTCTGGTCTGAATTTGGCCCCAAATGATCTGATGCAGTGGGTGAAATGACCCTTATTGAAGGCATCAGCCTGTGGGTCTGGTTCTGCTTTTGCTCATGCCAGCAGAAATCCTTCCAGAAGCCTCTGCTCTCCGTACAGAGGGATGGGGAGGGGAGTGTAAGGGCAGAATAAGTTTCAGGAAATGCAGACTTGTTTCACCATCTGGTCTGTATGGTTCTTGTTGAATAGAGCTTTGCTCAGTGCTTGTGCAAGTGAAAGGGTAAAACAGAGGTCAAAGGGAAAGGGTAGCGCAGTACCCACACAGCTGGGGGAGGCAGTGCAACTTCTCAGTCTCCAGCTCTCTGCTGCTCTGAATCTGAATAGCTCCCAAAATGGAGGGACACTGATCACTGATCTTCAAAAGCATAGTGAAATGCAGCCAGCACTTGTTAGCCCAGCATCCTTGTTAGCCAGCCCTTGTTAGGAAGCATCCGCAGAGCATTCTCAGCAATGGGCTGGCCGTGTGGGCTGCAGCTATGAGAAGCCAAAAGGGAATTGAGGCCAAGGCTTGGTTCTGAAGCTTGGATTCCTGGTAGTCTCCTATGGTGCAGTGCTATTGTATTCCTGCATAAATTATCTTGGATTACTTCCGCTCAGAGTCTGCTTCCAGAAGCAGAGGCTGGTGAATCATATGGTTCCTGATAAGCTCTAACTCTGCCTGCATCCGCTGGTTATTACTTTTGTGCTTAATATAATAAGCAATGATTAGGATTCTAGATGGAATTGCCTTTGGAGGCTTCAGAAGCTGTTTGCTGACAGCAAGAAGTCTATTAGTGCCACAGACCCACCGTGCACTGGAGGAATTTTAAAAATATTAGACCTGCTCTTTTATTTTTCTCCCTTCTTGTGTGAACTTCACCTCCAGCAGCAATCTAGTTCAACCTGCCCTCATTGCTCTGAGCTGCTTCCTCAGAGAGCTGCCAAGTTTATTAGAGCAGTGACCTCCTTTGGCCCTGGGGGAGATGATGTGCTTTGTTAAATCCCCTGGCTCTGCTCCCTTTACACTCAACTCTGCCTACGCTTCTTCCTTCATATCTTCCCATCCTAGCAAAGTACAGGTGCTGTATGGAGGGACGGACTTGTTTGACTATGAAGTAAGGAGGACTTTCAACAATGACATGTTGCTGGCCTTCATCAGCAGTAGCTGTATAGCTGTCCTGGTCTACATCCTCACCTCCTGCTCAGGTAGGCTGCAGTCAGAGCTGCTCTGCTCTCACACAGAGCCAAATGTGCCATGACTCCCTGTGTCTGTGTGAAAGCGCCGGGAGAGGCTCTGATGTCCTTACCCCAACCTGGCTTTGTGGCACAGCAGCAAGCAGAAGGTCATGCAAGTCTCGTTCTCCAGAGCAGAGCTTTGTGGGCAGAGTAGGGGGAAAGCTCATAAAAGAACAGGAACGAGATGCAAATTCCTGTCTTACTAACTCTGGTGTAAAGCTGATGTAATTTCATGGATGGGGCTCATGGGAAAGAGTCTTCAAGCTGTACTCCTACAGACCTGAGCTATTCTTTCTCCCCAGCACACTCCTGGGAGCCAGTACCCCAGCAGGGCAGGTGGGAGGTGTCTGTTCTCCCTGGAGGTGGCCAGCAGTAGTGCTTTTTCCACGTTTCTTTCCTCCTACAGTGTTCCTGTCATTCTTTGGCATTGCCAGTATTGGGCTAAGCTGTCTGGTGGCGCTGTTCCTGTACCACGTCGTTTTTGGGATCCAGTACCTGGGCATACTTAATGGTGTGGCTGCCTTTGTCATTGTGGGGATTGGTAAGCACATCCTTACTCAAACCTACCTGTGCTGCCTTGCCATAACTCCTGCTTGCTGGAGAGAGGAAGGTGATGGTGACAAACGCAGATCAAATTTTCAAGCCCATTCCCTCTATTCTCTGTAAGTGAAGGATTTTCAGATCAGAAGCTCAAGGGAAATTAGATTTTCAGTACGTGTCCCTAGTGTGAGCAAAGTATCGAACTCCCCCTCCTTTTTTCCCTAGGGGTTGATGATGTCTTTGTTTTCATCAACACCTACCGCCAAGCCACCCACCTCAAGGATGTGCAACTGCGCATGATCCACACTATCCAGACAGCGGGGAAAGCCACCTTCTTCACTTCCCTGACTACGGCTGCAGCCTATGCTGCCAACATCTTCTCTCAGGTATGCTGCAGTTTTGGGATTTGGGGCTTTCTGTTTCTGCCAGAGGCCCTAATAGAGAGGGAAGCTGCCAGTACAATCTTTTTGCCCTCTCCTCCAGCACAGGGGCATGCCAGACTTGCTTTCCCTAGAAGGCCGTCTCTTGCCTGCTCTAAGGCAGTGCGCACTCTCTCTGTATCAGCATCCATGGCAATATTTCCTGTGCCATTGATCAAACAGGATCCAGTGGCTGTCAGGCTCTGACTCAGCTCTGTACCTGCCCAGTTTGCTAACTACCATGGTCAGCATAAGCTATTCTCAGGTTCCTCCAGATATCCTTCTGTCTGTCTAGGTCTCCTGCCCCAGCACTTTTGATCCCAACCCCATGTTCTTTGTCTTCATGTAGATACCAGCTGTGCATGACTTTGGACTTTTCATGTCACTGATTGTGTCCTGCTGCTGGGTAGCTGTGCTCTTCACCATGCCAGCTGCTCTTGGAATATGGACACTTTATGTGTCCCCACTAGAGAGTTCCTGTCAAACCAGGTGAGTTCCAGAGCCTCCGTTTGTGAGTGGGAAGTTGTGGAGCCCGTGGCCAGGACAGTATGCAAATCCTTACCCAGTTCTCTGTCATCCCACTCAGGCAGCTTGGCTTTGCCATTCCCTGTTCTCTAACAGTAGAGAAATTTCACTTCTGCCCTTCCTGATCAGAGCGAAATGGAAGGGCCAGGTCCCAGTCTCATTCCCCCTGGGGTACACACAGATGCCACCCAGGAGACAGACTCAGCAATGTCAGTCACACATCTTTGTTGAATCCCATGGAGTGTTGGAGCCATTTGTGTCCTCAGAGCACTTACTGCATGGCCACGTTCTCAAACTGTGCAGACACAAGCCCAGCAAGGCAGACAGACCAACACTGCTCCTGCCTGCGAGCACAAGCAGTGCATGCAGATTTGTATTTGGAAGTCAGCACATTTTCCTTCCCCTGCTCTTTAGCAGTGCAGATGACCTGGCCTGATTTAATTCATTAGCAGGGAGATGAACTGCTGAAACTCCCGTCACTCAGCACCCAGTGTTTGTTGCTCAGCCCTGCTCTGTTTATTCAGCCCAGGCTGCTACTGCTTTGCTGTAGCAGCTCAGCCCCTGACCTCTCAGCACTTAGCGATAGAAATTGCTCAGGGCACTGCCTGTTGTTGTCTTTCCAAGTAATCGGAGCAGGCTGTTGCTGCTTTCCTTGTTGCTGGAGGAGGCCATTGGTAACTGTTTGCAGGGTATGTGACTTAAAGCTGATGCCTTTGTCTCCTTCCCTGCCCCAATCCAGCTGCAGTCAGAAGTGCACCAAAAAGAGTGCTTTGCACCTAGCTGAAGATCTCTTCATTGCCTCAGAGGCCACCTCCAGAGCAGGCCAAGAAATGCTTCCCTATCTCGATGATGACATCCCACTGCTCAGTGTGGAGGAGGAGCCTGGTATGTACCTATTGTGTAGTACCTTCAGGGGGACCATGGTGTCCTGTTCATCCTGGAGCTTTTCCTGTCCGTGCCTCACTTTACCTACTTTTAAGCAGGAGATGGTACTGTCACAGAAGGTTGTAGGCAGGAGTCTGAACTTAACTAGTGGCTGCAAGTTGCTTTGAGATCTTCAGTGGCTGTGGATACGTGCTTGCTAACTGCTTTGCTAATCTTTTCGCGTGTAATGTGGATTGTACTCTCTGTCTGGAATCACTAATTACCATATGGATGTAGCCATGAAACATCTAATCCATAGCACCAGAGTGGCTCACCTTCGAGTAGAGGACGTTTTCCCCTCTTCCCTGCCATTCAGAGCGCTGCATTTGGGAAGCAGGCAAGAGAACACTTTGTCATTCTTCAGCATCACCTCCTCAGAGCACCTCCTCTCTCATGGCAAGGAGAAGGCAATGACTTGCCTGAGAATACACAAGCAATCTAGAAAAAGAGCCCAGAAATGCCTTATCGCTTGTTAGCAGGAGATGTTCCTTCTAGCTCTGATAGAAGATAAGGGTGCTTACAGGGTCATGCGCTTGTTGTTGTACTTGTCTTTTAAAACTTGCTAGGATCTCTTCCTTTTAAACCCCACAACGGGAGTGGTCTGGGCAGTGAGTAGCTTTTGGGCCTAGCGGCAAACTGGAACTGGAGGCAAATATATCCATGGCTGAGAGCCCATCAATCCCATGGCAGTGCACAGACCCTCTCCTGCAGAGTGTGCTCTGAGCAGCATTTGATACACAGACAGCTATGCTTTGCTCTGCGCTGCAAGAGCTGTCCTCTTAGTATGCCAGAGACGCATGCAATGGTAATATATGGAAATCACTCCTTCCCTTCTGAACAGAGTAAACAGTAGGATGCTTTTCTCTGGGGGCCCTTGGGCATCAGGTAACTCATGAAGTAGCAAAGCAGCTTGTTCCAGTTGGTGATCAAGCATGGCTTGTGGATCAGCTGTACAGCATGCCAGGCACTCTTTGACCCCACTACAGCAAGTGAACACTTCTCACTTGTAGAAAAGAGGGCAGTTCCCTAGGCATCCCTGACCTAGAGTGGAGGGATCATGTAGGAGCCAGGCTGCAGTCAGGAAGAGGTGAGCTATGTGTAATTAGCTCCAAGATGTACTCAGTGGGACAGAGGGACAAATTCTGCTTGGCCCAAGAAGCATGCAGTGTCCATGTGACCATATGCTCAATGTTAGTGGGATCTGGCAGAGGAAGAATAGCCTGAAGGATAAGCTTTCGACTGAGCTATGGATTTAGAAGTGTAGCTGTCACATGGCAGTGACTTGCCAAAGACTCTTCCTATGACATCCTGGGCAAGCCACTGCCTCTGCTTGGGTCTTACCCCATCACCTTAGCTTGACTGAGTTGTACAGCACCTCGCAGAAGGAGATTTTGTGAAGGAGAGCAGGAAGCTATGAGAGACACTCATGACACTGACCGCTGAGACTGCCTTTGATTTCTCTGTTTCTAGTCTCCCTGGAAATGGGGGATGTTCCCTTGGTGTCTGTGATGCCAGAAAATCTGCAGCTCACTGTGGAGAAGAGCAGCCGAGGTCACTTGATAGCCCATCTGCAGGAGGTGCTGGAGCACTGGGTGCTGTGGTCTGCAGTGAAGAGCAGATGGGTGATTGTGGGTAAGGAAGGAGGGGGGATATTCCATCCGCATGGGTTTTAGAGGGTTTGACAGCATCTCTATCAGTCTCCAAGTCTTGATTATTAGTGACAAGAGATTGAGAAGGGAACATAATAGATGGCTTCTAACACAGTTGATGAGTGTCCCCAGAACAGACAGTCCCTAAAGGAACTGCTTGAGGAACATGGAGACTTTTCCATCCCTCTCCGTTCACTCGAGTCTGAAATGACAGGTCCTGATAGGGTTATTCAGGTACAGTGCTCAGTATAAGAAAGTCCAGCTGCCACTATGCTTTAGGGGCTGTTTCTTTCTCCTAAAAATAGCATCCTTCTTCCATGCCCTTGCTGAGTATGTCCTAAGAGTAAGATGCATGCAGGGTCCCATATGCTTACCTGGGCTTCTCCTTGTAGGGCTCTTTCTGCTCGTTTTGCTCCTGTCCATATTCTTTGCCAGCCGCCTCCGTCCAGCTAGCCGTGCTCCAGTCTTGTTCCGGCCAGACACTAACATCCAGGTGCTGCTAGACCTGAAATACAACCTGAGTGCTGAAGGCATCTCCTGCATTACCTGCTCAGGTGAGAGTGCTGGTCCCCAGAACACAGTGGGTGCAGCCTGGCCCAGACCCTCAGCTCGGGGAGCTGGAACATGAGATAGAGGACTGCATTTTTTGAATATCTCATTGGGTATTGGATGGATCCTGTTGAAGGAAGGCACATACTGGGAATAGGATGGTGGAGTTTTCTGCAGGAGTAGAATATTTCGAACGGCTGCTTTAGCCAAGAACTGTCTGAGTGTTTCTGCTAGAGCTAATTCCTTTATAGTCTAGGAAAACCAACTACTTTTACTCTTTAGGGATCGTGCCAGTGACCAGCTTGGGGTCTGTGGTTCTGTGCTCCCTGCTCAGGGTTTGGTGTTCAATAGCAGAGTCCCTGATGTACTACCTACTCAAGTGAGTAGCATGCACAGGGCTGGTAGGTCTCTTGTCATGCCATTCACTCTTTCCTCCCTGAGTAACCTTATGGGACAGGTTTGTTTCAGGAAAAGCCTCACAGTTTGCAGAACAACATCCGAACCTCCTTGGAAAAAAAGAAGAGAGGCTCAGGATCACCTTGGGGAAGCAAAGGGAGCATAAGTGATACAGGGCAGCAAGGTAAGTAGGGTGTGATGACCGATTTTTGGCCACATGTAGTTTAAAAAAAAAAAGAGAGAAAAAAAATAGAAAACAAATCACATGACTTCAGAATAACTGATGGGGAATAATCTTCTTTGGATACACCCCTGCTGAGCCCTGGTTTGGCACTGGATGTAACGGTCATCATTACCATCCCACTTCCCGTGAATGCCTACTGTTCTCCAGGACAGGGTCCTATAATCCAGGTGGCAGTACAGTCTAGTGACAAATCCCTATGATCTGCCTAGTCTGAGTACCCAGCTAGGAGCTCAGAGCTTTTGCATCCCTGTCCTGTGTCACAGCCTTGTTGGCAGGCCATGAGGAGAGTAAATTCAGCCTGCTTTGCAAGGGATTTTGATGATAAAAGAGTTATTGGGACAGGTCCTGAGCTGATATGAATCAATAAGCCATCAGGAATTACTGCAGCTCAGGATATATTTGTGAAATCCTTTGAAAGGTGTGCTAGAAGGCAGAGGCTCTGCCTGCTGCCCTAGAGGAGAAAACAGACCAGAGGAACACTCCTTTGCTGCTGCCCATGTCTGTAGGATTTGTTGATTGAGAGGTACCACTAGCTCTCATGCCCTCTCTCTGTTTACTCCAGATCTGCAGGGGACAGTGTATATCTCCAAGTCCAGAAGCAAGGGAAGACCAGCCATCTACAGATTCTCTCTCAATGCCAGTGTCCCTGCTCCCTGGCAGATGGTGTCACCGGGAGACGGGGAGGTGCCTTCATTCCAGGTGAGTCAGTCCAGGGATGTTGGACCCCTATATCGAGAGTGCAGCACTCAGCAGGTGAGCACAAGAGCCTCCTGTCTCACCACAGGGCCCTGGGTAGCTCAGGGTGAAATATCCAGGGCATTGCAGTAAGGTAGCGACACAGAGGGTATTATACCTGGCATTGTTAGAGATTGTGCCTTGCACTGCCACAGTATTGGTCTGCTGTTGCTATGTGACTGAGCAATAGGAGAAGTGTGGGTGTCTGTGGGGATCAGATGAGGTCTGGCATCATCAGCTGATCTCATTCTAGTAGAAACTGCTACTGAGACAGCTGGATTCCCACTGCCTCCTTCTATCCATGCACAGATAGCTGGTGAGCAGGCAACACTGCTTGTTCACAGGCCATGTTGGACATGGACACCCCCAGCAGAACTTGCTTTCGTATCTCCCTCATCCTGAACAGAGCAGCCACCATCCAGCCTAGACCACAGAGAATGGGGTTGGCGAGGGGTCCCATTACTGACCTGGGAAGGAGGCAGGCTGGGGACTGGCTGGATTTGTGCCTGCGGTGCTCACTCTGTGTGGTTGTGCCAGTGCCCTGGGAGGAGGGGAGTGTGTGATGCTAACATGTGACAGGCTGCAACCTTGTGGAGTTAAGTGTCTGTTTTCATTAATCCATTGCTTAGGTGTATAGAGTGCCTTTCGGTAACTTCACCAGGAAGCTGACAGCTTGTGTGTCCACAGTAGGGCTGCTTAAGCAGACGAGCCCCAGGAAGTGGATGATGACCACCTTGTCCTGTGATACCAAGAGAGGCTGGAAGTTCGACTTCAGTTTCTATGTGGCCGCCAAGGAGCAGCAGCGAACGCGGTAACCCTCCAAAACCCACTCATGGCCAGGCAGCAAAAACAGTACAGCTGAATGGCTGATATGGGATGTCTGAAGTCCAGTGCCAGTCCTGCCCTCAGCTGACGACATCCCTGACCCTAGGAATCTTTGCTGCACATGTGCCCCATCTTCGCAATGTTATTTTGCAGGTCCATAACATCATCAATATGCCAAAGGCTTGCCAGATGCAGGACTATCACTATGGGCTTCTTTGGGTGGCAAAAAGAAATTACTGATCTTTGTCTTGCCCTTACCCACTTGAAGTCTTGGGCTGAACAGGCAGCACACAATACACAATGGCTAGGGATCCACCTCTGGATTTGCTTACCTTTTCCTTCCCTCTGTCCCTGAGAACATCTGTTTCCGTGTAGTGCTTTGGACACATCTATACTACCTCTGCCTTTCCATAATGAACTCTCTTTGCTGCACAGGAAACTGTATTTTGCCCAGTCGCACAAGCCCCCTTACCATGGCCGAGTGTGTGTGGCACCTCCTGGTTGTCTTCTCAGCTCTAGCCCAGACGGACCCACCAAAGGCATCCTTTATGTTCCTAGTGAGAAAGGTAAGCTGATGGGGACCTGTTCAGCCATATCTCGTTGCTGACTGAGCTAGAGAGTCAGCTGGGTTTTTGCCTTCATATGATGTAACCATCCTTTCTTCTGTATTTGATAGCAGCACCCAAAGCAAAGCTCTCAGCAACTTCTGGATTTAATCCTTGCATGAACACAGGCTGTGGGAAGCCAGCAGTGCGGCCACTGGTGGACACAGGAGCCATGGTGTTTGTCGTCTTTGGTATCCGAGGGATTAATCGCACAGGACGTTCAGACAACCACGTCATTGGAGACATGGTACACAAATCCTGGCATGCTGGACAGGCATGCCTGGGGCTGATGAGTGAAGGAAGGTCTCCCTGGCTGGTATTTAGTTAATCCCTGCAGCCCAGGTAGCATGGTTCAGCAGTCTAGACAGACGGAGTAGCAGAGGTGGCAGCATCGCGATGAGCCAAAAGCACATTACTGTTTAGCAAATTCACAAATAATGGGATGAAGAAGCCCTTTACTGAAATCACTTCAGACTTTTCAGAAAATCCCTTTCTGAGCACAATATCTAACCTTCTAATTTTGAGTCTAAATCTGGCTTTCCTGAGGATTTTAGAAGCAAACCCCTCTTGAGCTCAGTATGGAAATGTCACTACAAACTCAAAATCCAGGCAACTGATAGTTTTCTATAATTGTTTATTTTGTTATGAGATAATAACATGGAAGAATACGTATCAATTACTCAACAGAAAGATTCCTAAATGTGACTTTTTCAGGAACAGTTTATTTCCCAGATCTGGTACCTTGACATATTCACAGCCTTTCCCTAGCAAAATCATATTTAGCTCTGGTCAGTTGGCAGATGCATTTCAGCTTTCTGCTGTTCTTCCTGCCTTCTGATTTGGGGACACTGTGCAGAATCAGCCTTTGCCTGTTTCCTCTGGAGAGGGCAGCATGAAACGCAAGCAGTGGAGTGGGCAGAAAGCTGGAGTTAAGTGCTGGGCACTGCTAGGGAATCAGAAATTCTCCTTAGGCAGACCCTGATGGTTTTGGGCATGGCCTGGTAGCCATGCACTCATCAGTGCTCCTGTCACACTGCTTGATTTTTTGATGTAGTTTCTTCCTGGGTTGTCTGGTGAGGCAAAGATGTCTGTTTTTTTCACTAAATCCTGCGGTCTATATAAACTGGTCCCAGGCTGCATGCCCAGGACAGGATCACGTTCTGCTTTCTTGTGCCAGTTGCTGTGGGTATGCCTCATGTGTGGTGCTCTTGTTGTTGTGTCTCCTTGTGAAAGGGCAGCGTTATCTATGATGACAGCTTCGACCTCTTCAAAGAGATTGGCAACCTGTGCCACCTCTGCAAAGCCATCGCCAGCAACATCGAGCTGGTGAAGCCAGGAGGGGCTCAATGCCTGCCCTCTGGTAGGTAGGGTCCTTGGGGAGATCTTGGGTCCCTAGGCAGAGACTGCTTCTCACCCTCTGGTCTGAGCAGCATAGCTGCTAAGGGCTTTTAAACTTTCAGATCCCAGCTTGATGAAGCAGGGAAAGGAAACAGATGTACCAGTCAATGATAAATGCAGGCAGTTCAGGGGGGAGAGGTGTTTCTGAGCAGTCAGCATTCCTGAGCTGCCTGCAGCACAGTTCTGCCCATCTCCACCTGGCCCAAGTCACAGGTCCCACCTCCATAAGCCGTTCACCCTATGCTTCCGTGTGTTGTGCTAACTGCTTCAGGGATGAGAAATACACAGCGAGTGGGACAGCAACATCAGACGCCTGTTCTGCAGCTCTGCTTGCAATAGTGCTTGTCTGAGTTGGGGTCCTCACCAGCAAACCAGAAAAATTTAATCCAGTGAAGATAAGAACAGAGTTGCATCCATTCTTTCCAGTCACAGGTATTGCTGGTGATATACTTACAGTCTCTTGGTCAAGTAAATCTCTTCTTAGTAACTCCTGAGTAACCAGCAGATGATACCTGTTCTAGGTGTGATGAGGCTCCTCAGTTCCCCTATGGCTTCACATCCCTAATCAGTGACTCTCTCTTCCAGCTTCAGAGGTCACATGGTTATGGAGCCAACTTTAGGAAGCATATATTGGCTTCAGGCCAAAAGACAACCTTACACCTGGAGAAAATCCCTGCCAAGCCACTCAGAGAGCTCCTATGCTGATGTAACTCAGCGCTTGCTCTTTGTACTGCTTCCTGACGACTGGGGACAAACAAGTGTGGTCATGTTTTGTTCAGTGCTGATAGCACTGTGTGCACTCTCTCAAGGTAGCAGCAGCTGAGGGCTCTGGTGCTGAGACCTCAAGTGCTTTTGCAAGTCAGAGTTGCAGGGGGAAGCAGCTGCTGACAAATGTGGCCTGCAGTTTTCTCTTGTTTTCCTCCCACCTTGTTCCTATGTGCTCCCTTTCCCTGTCCTGTCCTCCACCCCTTGCTCTTTCTTTCTCTCCAGGTTATAGCATCTCCTCCTTTCTGCAGATGTTGCACCCTGAGTGCAAGAACATCCCTGAGCCGAACCTGCTGCCTGGACAGCTCTCTCATGGGGCAGTGGGAGTGAAGGATGGGAAGGTGCAGTGGATCTCCATGGCATTTGAATCGGTGAGCATGTGGCATCACCATCTATCCATGTGAGAGTTTCTTCTTGTGACTTCTGGGGATTTAGCTCTGCTCTTTCTGCACTGGCCACTTTCATTTGCAGCTGTAAATTGGTGCTTGCTAGTGTTTGTGCCTGGCTGCAGACAGACGTCCGCACTCACAAGCTGCTAAGAAGCAGCTGCTTTTTGCCACCATTTGCTCTTACCATGAGAGCTCAGGCAAAGAGCTGGTGGCAGATTTGCCCATCTGCCCCTGCCAGTTCTGCCGGATGCTGCAACTCTAACTGGCTTGTGTATGTATATATATATATATATGTACAGAACATGTTCATCTTCTTACAGACAACCTACAAAGGGAAATCTTCCTTCCAGACGTATGCTGACTACCTGAAATGGGAGACGTTCCTGCAGGAGCAACTCCAGCTCTTCCCAGAGGGCTCTGCTCTCCGACATGGTTTCCAGACCTGTGAGCACTGGAAGCAGATCTTCATGGAGATTATAGGCAAGTGACTGCCATTATTTCTCTCTCTGAGGAACCCAGGCTCTCTGATGTATCTTCACAGCACTCTTCACTCCATTTTATGGACAAGTGTTGTATCTTCAGTCCCTTACCATTGCTGTGCAAAGTCCTAAAGTCCATTTCTACCCCAACCAGCGTGTACTGTCAAAATCCTAGGTAGAGCCCAGGGAAATAGAGAAGGCAAAGGAATTTGCCCTGCTGATGGGGGAGGCAAGAATAGGACTTGGATCGCTCACTTCCCACTTTCATCCTCCCCTTTCCGTCTGCCCCAGCACCAGTCCCTGCTTGCCTTGTCACCAGCAGGGACACAGTGCCCCGCTCACCCCAGCTGTCACCTTCCCAGACTCCAATTAGCTCGCTGTTTTTCTTCCAGGAGTGCAGAGTGCCCTGTACGGTCTCATCCTCTCGCTGGTTATTTGTGTGGCTGCAGTGGCTGTGTTCACTACTCACATCCTCCTCCTGTTGCCAGTGCTGCTCAGCATTTTAGGTAAAAACGCCAACCGCACTGTGCCAAGCTTTTCCTTCCTCTGAAATTGCTGGGTTGTGGCACTGCTGAGTCTCCAGTGATTTGAACTGAATTGCTCTTACTCTGTGTAAACTCTCTGGGCTTTCTTGGACTCAATCCTGATATACCTAGGTGAATGGGAGAAACTCTCAACAAATGCACAGGAACCTCAGTGGGAAAACAGATTTGTGTGTCTAACTCCCAGTGTGTTTTATCTACACAATTCCTTCTATTTGTTTAAATAAGGGGTTTAGCTACCCAAATGCCATCCCTGCCTGTTATGTATAATAATGTGATTAAGTCCCACATGCTCTGAATAACAATTGCACTACTTCCCAAGGATCTGCACCATGGCTGCTGTTTCCAAGCAGTGGGAGATTTTAAAAGCTGAATATTTTAGCAGTTTTGTTAGCATTTGAAGCAAATTTGTAAATAGCTCCCTCTCCCTGCCTGTTGATTTGAAGATATTATGGACTAAGTGTGTTGCTAAACTTCCCAGTTTAAAAATCAAATCCATCATTTTAAAACCACTTAGTCTCCCACACGACTCACAAACAAACATCACTCTTGCCTTTAAGAAAAATCTGTACATGTGCTCAGGCTGTGTGTAAACTCCAACAAGCAAAACAAAGGGCCTTCTTCCCTGTAGTGCACATATACACACTTGCTTGTGCTTGGATTCATTTAGCAAGCATTAGTCTGCATTGGCATCAGTCAGTTATTTTGCCTAATATTTCAGTTAGTTGCTTTGCTGTCCCCAGCAGGTCCGAGTGCCTTACTGAACGGTCCCTGTGGCCATTGGAAAGTGAGGGAAGTGTTTGCCTTTGGGGGCAGGAGGGAGTAAGTACAAGGTTCAGACTGGCTAGCATGGAGACCAGCAGGGGTATGATCTCAAAATCCCTGGTGACTGATCTGTAGCAGTAGGGCTGGGCAGCACTTCCTGAGTCCTTTAAACTTGCCTAACATGACCTTCTTCACACAGGGGTGGTCTGCTTGGTGGTGACCATCATGTACTGGTCTGGCTGGGAAATGGGGGCTGTGGAAGCCATTTCTCTTTCCATCCTCGTTGGCTCCTCTGTCGATTACTGCGTGCACTTGGTGGAGGGCTACCTGCTGGCAGGGGAAAACCTGCCACTGCACCATGCAGAGGTGAGCTCTCTTCCTCCTATGGCCTTGCATCCACTCCCCTCTTGCTCTCTGTACCACTCAGCTGTAATGCAGGACCTACGGCACGATGGGCAAGGAGGGATGCGTCCTGCCAACCTCACAGCATGCCTATGCTGCTTGCTGCTTTTCCAGCTGGTCAGAGACTGATGTGAGCTAGTGTACCAGGGGACAGCTGAGTGTCCAACCCACATGGTTGTACAGTAAACCCAGCTGAGGGTCCAACCCACATGGTTGTCCCTCTCTCACTGGCCACTGGACATACCTGTGTCCAAGTAATACCCTTTCATATAACCCAGTGAAGACATTCCTGCACTAGAATAGCCCTACACTCATCCTGTAACTTCTGCAAATCACTTTGGCTTGCTGTGCTGGATCTCTAGGCCCCCTCTGGCCTTGTTAACGTTTTCTCCCTCTTTGGGAAGATGGACACCATGAAAGCTTGGAGGTCTCTGTTCCCCAGGTATAGTGTCTGCCTGCAGCACATCTGTCATGTGGGCCCAGCAGTCAGCCTGATATGGCTGAAAGAAGGCACTGATGGAGGCACAAAATCTGGCAGACTTTACCTCTGCTGGATTTTAACCTCCTGGCTATTTGCCCGTTGTGCTCAGAGACCACATGAACTGTGAGATCTGCATTCACACAGTGTCTCTGTCCCAGACCAGGACCCCATGGGCTAAGCCACCCTCTCAAAGACTAAAACACTAGTGCAGCCCCATGTGCTTGTCCCCACTCCACCTTAACACTGCCGTTCCTTCTGCCAGGACCCCACAGCCTGCCGCCAGTGGAGGACGATCGAAGCAGTCCGTCACGTGGGTGTGGCAATTGTCTCAAGTGCTGTCACCACCGTGATTGCCACCGTCCCGCTCTTCTTCTGCATCATTGCCCCTTTTGCCAAGTTTGGGAAGATTGTGGCCCTCAACACAGGAGTCTCCATCCTGTACACATTAACTGTGAGCACAGCCCTGCTGAGCATCATGGGGCCTGGCACCTTCATTCGGAGCAGGACTTCCTGCCTCAAGGCTGTGGCAGGGGTGCTTCTCGCTGGCCTGCTGGGTCTATGTATCTGCCTTGCCCTGCTGAAAAGCGGATTTAAGATCCCTCTCCCTAATGGGACAGCCCTGTAGACCCTATACCAAGAGCCACATGCTCTGTCCTCTTACTCCCTTTTCTTTTTTCTTTTTTTAAAGGATATTTTTTGTAAGAAAAAAAAAGAGGAAAAAAAATCCCTTTTTTCCAGAAGTTTTTCAATTCCAGATGCACTTTATTTTCTAATGGGTTTTGCTCTAAACTTGTATTTATTTCAGTAGTGATGGATGGATCACAGACAGTGAGGGCTGCCCAGGGAATTCCTCAGCCCATGAACAGGAGGGGAGGAGGTGTCCTTCTCTCAATTTTCTTTCTGCTTTTCTTTTTTTAAATGAACAGAGCTTTCTGGAACCACAGAGATAAAGGGGAGAAGTCAGGCCATCTGCTCCCTTTCAAAACCCTTTCCTTCTGTCCTTCTCCTCCCCTTGGCCATGGTCAGTATTGCAGCAATGGCTCTTGAGGTGATGTCCTGCCCCCGTGCCAGGCCAGTGTATCATTACCTGAGCCTTGCAACAGCAGTGAAGTGATGGGCAGGCCTGGGGAATAGCATTGTCTGGACCCTTTTGCCATGCCCTGTGCCCAGCAGCAAACTCTTTGCACAGGACACATTTCCCAGCCAGTTCCTGGGGTTGTTGTGGGATTAAAACTAGAGATCTTGGGCTGCACTACCAGATGGGACCTGCTTTCACGGTTAGTGGGGAATGCCAGGACATGTGGCTCTCCCCTCCTTTCTTAAGGGACATGCATGTCTCACTGGGACCTCTTGGGTCTGTGAACAGCTATCAGGAACACGATTGGTGCCTACAGTGGCCTGACCTCCTCTCCCCCATGCCAAGGCAGTAATGGTGTCCAGTCCCAGTTCCTGCTCTGTGCGTGACCTCACCAGTCACTCACTGCCTCTGCTCTTCATGGTGGAGAGAGAACTGAAGGCCTTCAGCTCCCTGCAAAGATTTTTGCTCCTGGACCTGGCAGCCAGCTCTTAGCCTGAGGATGATCTAACCCCTGTGGCCAGGCAGAGCCCATAGCTGGCAGCATGTATGGATAAACAGTGGTGCATCCTCTCTGGCAGCTTAGAGACCCCTTCCGTTGTGGAGACATGAAGGCAGCAGAGCTTCAGCCTGCGGCTGCTGCCTGCTCTGAGCAGATGGTTTATATTAAAGTAAAATGAAATTGCAAACTAATGCCATTAACAAGTACATTTTAAGCATCACTGATTCCATCATATTCTTAAAATTGAAATAACTGTGTGCATTGATATGCAGCACATCTGGTCCTTGGCAGAAGGGGAGGGGTCAGGCCCACTGGGAGATGCATTAAACATTATTTACAGGGATGCCAGCAGAGGGAGGTGGCCAGAAAGCAGCCTAACTCCTTATTTGTTTGCAGATACCATGTCCCTGGTGGCATTGCATTCTCTGTCTGGAGTGGCCCCCTTTTTAAAATGGAAATGGCAGGAATCCAGTGCCAGCCATGTTCTGGGGGCTGTGCTGCTGAGACAGACCAGCAGCTGCTTCTGTGTGGCTCACTGTATCCCTGCCAGTCACTTACACCTTCACATCATGCCACCTCTCTGAAACTGGGTCAAATGTTTGTTCCTAAACTAGGTTCCCAAAGGTATCAGCTGGAGAGAGGAGTGTGAGGACAGGACTCTCCTTGGGCCTTGTCGATGCCAGGGAAAATCTAGAGCACTCCTGCTTCAGGCAGTGAGTGTGGTGAAAGCATGAGCACGCCAGACCGGGTTTCTTCCTCACCACCGCATGGTGCAGCTGAGTTACCTTTTTTTGCAGTGTTAAGTGTTTCTTGGCCCCTACCTCTGATCTGTCCCAGTTCCTACAGAATGAACCCTATGCTCATGAATAAATGGTTCTGGGAAGTATTTTTAACCATCCTAAACCTGTGCTTCTTTGATAGCTGCTGTGCGCAGCTCAGCCACAACACTGATCTGTAAGTCCTGCTTTCCCTGATGTCTGTTCTCCAGATTTAATTACTAGCGGTGCCCTGAGCACTCGTAAGTGGCAGTGAGCATAGAGGGCAGTGTGCTGATGATATACACAGATCTACGTGGGTGCTGCAGGGGGACAGCGAGGGAGCCCTGGTGCTGCTGCCAAGGATGCTCTGGCTGGCAGCTCGACCTGAATTCACGTATTGCTTCAACCTGCTTGGGGTGATTAAAGCTGATGGATATTTCTAGGTCACCAGAAAAGAGAAGAAGGTGCCAAGTGCAGTCTTGCAGGAAGTCTCACCTTCTGTGAGCACTGAGAAGCCTTGAAAGGTCTTTAAGGCATGGCATAGATCTGCTTTGAATCATGCAAAACTTAAAGCACATTCAAGCCCCAGGTGTCCTGTGAAGACAGGTCTCACTATGAAGAGGCTATATAAGCGTCTCACCTCCAGAGTGATACTGGGCACACCATGCTGGGACCCGTCCCTCAGCCACTCTTGGAAGGCAAAGATTAATTTCAAAGTAGTGGAAAACCGTTGGTGTCTCAGGGGTCTGATCTGGCAGTGTCTGATCTCAGACAAAAATAACAGAGTTGCTAGCACCTGACAGAATCTGTCCCATTTTCTGGAGCAGGTGGGGAAGGGAAAGGCTGTCATTTTCCCTCCTCCTCCCTGGCCAGCCCAGGCACAGTCAGTGCTGTAGGGCTGGCTGGCGCTAGCAGGAGCAGGAACATCACCTTGCCCTTGTTTGCCCAAGGTGGCACTGGGAGCATGCTGGGAGAGCAATGTCTGGAGTGATTCAGAAAGGAAAAAGAGAGAGACTGAGTAAGTGCAGAGCTGAAGCAGATGATTCACAAAGGCATAGTGAGGAGATTGTGCCCCTCCAGCAGGGAGACTGAGGCAGAGAGAGGAGGAGGAATTTATTCCAGATTGTAGTAAGATGGCAGAAGAGCCAGGAGGTGATCCCAGACGATGCTTTTCAGTGCAAGGACCCACTGGACATTGGTAAGATGAAAACTTGATGGTCATGACACTTGTCTTTAAGATCTAAGTAGACATTTTCCCCTGTTCCTGCTTCACTCTGCACAGCTCTGTGGTCAGGGTGGCTGGTGTTTTCACCGTACTATAGAGTGAAAGAGACACAGAGGCGGGGCCTAGCCTTCCCCAAAATGCTTGCAACACCCTGATCTCCCCAACCATCTGTGGAGACAATAAATCAGTGGCAGATACGTACATCCATCTCCATGTAGGCAGCGTCCCCCTTGGCATTAGAAAATATTCATAAAATTATGGGGGTAAGAAAACAGATAGATTTATCTGAGCAAATGCGAAGGTGGGGCTGACAGCCCTGCTGGGAATCAGTGCTCTGAGGCAGATGCTCGTAGCAATAAAAAGCAAGGGCTCACCTGTCTGGCTCTTTTCCGGGAGCAGATGCTCACCCTAAATTAATTCCTCCCACATCTCTGCCTATCTTCTTTCTCTAACGACTTCTCTGTTGCCCAGACCATCTCTTGGGCCCTGTCGTCTTGCTGAGCAAGGTTTGGCCTTCTCAGTGGTAGCTGCTTTTGCCGAAGATGCTCACAGAGGCTGGACTAAAACTGGCTGGAGATTTTCTCAGGGAGAATTTTTCGGGCAGAGGAAGCTAAGGTGCTAAAAAGCTTCATACGAAACTGCCAATTTTGATGTTTTTAAACAGTTGAACACAGCAGCCCACTGTCATGGAAATACTCCATCCCAGCCTTTCTTGGAAGAGAACGTGCTGTTTTTCCATTTCAAAACAATCTTATTGCTGCAATTAAAAAGAAACGTATACAAGTTCTCAGTTACAGTACACTGCAATGAAGTATTTGTTAGCTGCCCACTCCTTTTTTTCTGGTAAATCCTGTTTTGAAGGATACCTTCTGAAAAGTTGATGTTAATGTTTCAGGATGGGGAGCATTCGGAAACTGTGCAGTTTCCTACAAAATGGAGCGGGTCCTGTCCTGACCAGAAGCCCTCTCCTGTGCAGTCACAGAAGGACATTGCTCCCTGTTGTCAAAGCACCGAGATACGTGCAGAGTTGCAGTTGCTGCTGCTGCTGCTACACCTTGCCTTCAGTAGAGCTGCGGAGTTCAAGGTTCCCCACAGACACTGGTGAGACAGTACAGTCCCTGCTCACAACAGCCCTGCCGAAATCAGCTTTGGAGTGAGGAGGAACAAAGTTGATGTGCTTTGCAAAGATCAGTGTCAGAGGAAGAAACAGACCCGGGTCTCCTCGCTCCGTTTGTTTCCTTTTGCTGCAGTGGCTCTTGAGGTGCTGAGCTCATAAAAGGTCTGTGCAGGCAACAGGGACATCAGGGTTGGCCACCAACCCTGGCAATTTCAAAGGCTGCAGATACTGGAAAGGGATCAGTGGCTGGGCTGAGCTATGTTTTCGACCCCTGCTGGATCTGAAACGGTGCCAGCGCAAAGCCAGCTTCGGAATTATCCCCAAGGAGAAGGACGTGTGGCATGCTCACAGAGCTACTGGGAGCACTGGTATGGGAGTCAGGATGCAGTGGTCTCCAGAGACCTCTGGCTTTGTCTCCGCTGGAGCAAGCTGGGATGTTGCTTTATGTCACAGCATCTAATTCTTTTAGCTTGTCCTGCACTGAATTTTCTTACAAGAGTGGCCTGCCCTCCTGGAGGTTATAAAAGGCCTGTTTAACCCCAAGACACATATAAATCCTCCCACGCTTTCCGCCAAGGAAGCTGTGCAGATTGATTTGCAGCCAGGCAGGGCAAACAGTCTCTTGGTTATTCCTTCCGAAATCACTCCTCACCCCAGATAGCATGCAAGTTCACAGGTTATGCTGTTTCAAAGGCCTCTGCTAACTCCTCTGCCCTGGCTTAGTACCCAGAGGCCTGGAGCTGGAAGTCTTTCATGGCACATCTACATCACTAGGAGGTGGTCGAGTGGCGTGGGACCCTTCCTCCCCTCTGCTCCTTCTTTGGGTGGTTGCTGGAGGGGATGGGAGGGCGATAGCCAGGACCGGAGGCAGAGTAACAGACAGAAAGGTTTGCAGGGGGGAGCAGAAGAGAGCAGACAAGAGGATGGGTCAAGAGCCAGGGGAGAAGAGGCATGAGCACCCCGAGGCGCTGCCGTTTCACCACGTCATGTGCAGACCTTAGAGTGTTGGTTCTCAGAGTGATGTAGCACAATTCCCAACGTAACGTACGCGTGTTACTTTTGTAAGTCGTCTCCTACTCTCACTATTTTCAGTGTTCCTTGATTTTTGGAGACTGTTGTAAATAAAAGATTTTGACATTCGCGCGTTTGGCTCCCTCACTCATCAGCATGTCGCTGTTGCACGGTAGACAAGCCAACAGTCCAGCTCCCACGCAGGCCTGGAAGAGGGCTGGCTCAGGCGGGAGCTTTATCCAACTTTTCTGGAGCCCTTTTACTCCTCCAATCCATACTGTGCTCCTGCCAGCATATGAAGATAGCACCTCTGTGCCGACCCCACAACCACGGACTCACCTCCCCGCTCCTGCAGCACCGCGGTTCCCCACAGCGCCTGGTGTGAACTGGCCGAGGAGTCTCCTCCATGCCGCGCTGCAGCAGCAAAGTGCTGCCACGAGACTGAGCGGTGCTGCACCTCCCGGGCCTGCGCTGAACCCATGCACGCGGAGGCCAGCAGCAGCGCAGGAGTCCCACGCATTTACCTCTCGTTGCAGCTGTGCTGAGCGAGGTTTGCTCCCAGCAGCCTCCCTTGGGTGTGCTCACGCTGCACCCAGCTGCCACGCTGCGGGGCAGGACAGCACATTGCAGCAGCCTCCCGCGTTTTCAAGCCCTCAGTTCCAGGCTTTTACAGATGAGGCCAAAGTTATGGCAGGGTTTCTGTAGCTCTTCAGGATTCGGCTGCTGGGCTGGGGAACGGCTTGGGATGGGGGAAAGGGCTCAGAGGATGGATTAGATGGGGCAGCGCTCTCTGTTCATTTCAAGCTGGCAGAGGCAGGAAGGAATTGCTTTCTGTCTGTGGGAGCCTGTCCATGCAGGGCTGTTGGTGCGGCCCCTGTGCCAACACCGACAGTCCGTGCTCTGAAACCTGCTGCCTGCCATTTGGCAGAGCCCCATCTCTTCTTCCAGGTGAGCGAGTCTGGTGTGAAGTCTTCATTACCTGCAGCAAATTCCCTCCAGTCTTCTGTCAAGCTGCAGCACACCAATGTCTCCATCGCCTCCCCACCACCTCTCTGGTGCTCGGGCTCTGCCTGGGCACCCTGGGGAGCTGCAGCCAGTGCCTTCTCCCACAGCTCCCCTCCACCCCCAAACCAAACCCCGAGCCCCGAGTCTGCAGTTCTGAAAGGAAAAAGCCACCCCCTCACTGAAAAACCATTCTAGAGCCTGCCCTTTACTACTTGAACTCCACATGCGGTCACTATCGGGCTCACCTGCCTGTCGCCGGGAGACTTCGGGGGAGGGGGGAGCTGCAAGCACGCACGCTGCAAGCACACACGCTGCACGCCGCCTTTGCGCGGTGCATTTGCGCGGTGCAGCTGCGCGAGGCGCCGCGCGGGCCCAGGTGCGGCCGTTACCCCACCGGGGCGCAGTTAAAGCGCGGGGGCGGCGCTGAGGAGAGCCGGGCCGTTGCCGTCGGGACGCGACGCTGCGCTGCTGCCGGGTGAGTGCCCCCCGTATCGGGACGGGGGTGTCGGTCCTCCTGGGGCCTCGTCGTGCACAGCTGCCGGGCTCTCTCGGGCACCGCAGCCCGCCTCGTCCCGCGTCCTCGCACCTCGCCGCTGCAATGCCTTCCCCCCCGCCTCGGTCGCAGGTGGCTTAACGCGGGGATAGGGAGCGTTTAAACCTTGCGCTGGCCCCTCTGACTCACCCGCGCTGAGGAAAACCAGCTTATTCTGTTTATTTCTATTTTTTTCCACACAGCGCTGAGCGTGCTCTTTGCTCCGCGGCGCTCCCCGCCCCCGGCGCTGTGCCCGGCTCCTCGCCCCGCCGCCTCCTGTCAGCCGCCCGGCGGCTCGGGAACGGCCCCCGCCCTGCGGTGGCTGACGCGGGGCTTGGTCGCAGGCTCTCATCCCGTCCCCGGCAGCTTGTCACCCTGCTGATGACACATCTCGGTGTATCAAGCGCTGAGCAGCGAGCGCCCCGGCTGACCCGTGAGGAGCTGATGCTCCTCTCATCCCCAGGGCCGTTTACTCAGCTTTTCCCCGCCGCCCCGGGGCCAGAGGATGGTGATGAGCATAGGCTGGAGAGGCTGGGTGCCAGGCTTGCCTTTGCTGTGAGCTGTCACAGGAGGTGAAACGAGCCTAAAACAGTGGCAGTGTGGAAGGCTTGTGTATTGTGGTTCTGAGTGCTGGCCCACCATGTCTATTTCTTGTTACTTTATTTTTTTTCCCCTCAAGTTCAGAGCAAGCTTATTACCCCAGGAGCTTAGCATCCCCCGATACTTCAGGCATGCAGCAAGCAGTAAGAAGGGCCAGGGAGCTCAGTAGCCCCTTGACGGCTGTTCTGGCAGGGAGAAAATCAGTGAAGGAGTCTTTTCAAAAATGAGCCCTGAAGCACATTGGGTTGGATTGAGAAAAGTTGCCAAAGATCTGTGTTTCAGCCCTGAATTTGAAGCACAGAAGCCCTTCTGCAGGGTGGATTTGTATATGTGTCAGCCTGGGGGGGATTGATTAATCTGCCAGTAAAGTGCAGCCCTGGCTGGGCTGAAAGGCAGCAGCTGGTAAACTGCACCATAAACAACTGCCTGTGATGGGAAATGGAGGATGTTGAATTAAGTTACAAATAGGTTGTGATTTAGGCAGACAGTGGAGATGTCCTCCATCTTAAATGTGAAAGGTTCTGCTTCTCGAAAAGGAGGTCATGAGGTAACAAAAGCTGCTAAGGAGTAAACAAGGCCTGGGAGGAGGGATGGGGACCACCATTTGTCGGCATTTTTCACTAGCCAAGAGGGGGTATGTCTGAGAGGAAAGGTTGTGGTCCCTACAGTGACCCCTGCTTTGGGTAGCTGGTCCTATAGCATGTGGGCAGGGATGCTAGGTCATGTCCTCTTCCACTGGGAGATGTGGCAGCCTCAAAGTCCCCAGAGTGAGGTAGGTGTGAGGACATCCAGTCACTGAAGTGGTGAGCTGCAATGTGGCACTGAGCATTGTGGCTCCTTTCTGTTTTGCAGAAAGGTGAGCAGCTCTCATGGACTGCTTTACTTTAACACTTGTTAGCTTATGTTCTGTTAGACTCAGCTACAGGTGTGGGCACTGTCTCTTTAGCCATCACTAGAGAGTTGTGCAGCCTTGTCAGAGCACTGCAGGTGATGGCTGTTGGGTGATTAAGAAGTTCTCACACCTAGATGAGGTGGTATGAGGTTGTTTGCCTGGCCAGACTGACCCCCAAATTGTGCAGAGGGGATGGGACCCTTCACAGCCACAGGGCAAGGCAAACTCAGGGTGAACTTTTAAAAAAAAGCTGTGTGGAGATGTTTTTTTCTGTCTTCAATTTTAATGACATTTTCCATTTAATCTCTTGGCACCTAGTGAGAAGTACAGAGTGGCTGCAAGGAAAGGTTGTATGTCTGCATTAGGACTTTTAAGCCTTTCTAGCTGGTGGCCTCTGTCCTGCTGAGCTTCCTGGGGCTGTGTTGTGTTGAACATGAAGAGGCAATGCAAACTTGAGTCTCTTCTCTTGAAGCCACTCCCAACCTGTCAGCTGGATTGTGCTGGCTCCTGGGAGCATTTCCCAAGGTGTGGTAGCCTGGGCTTTCCTTCAGCTAGTTGCAGACTAACAAAGGAGAAGGGCGGGGGGGGGAAAAGCCTGTGAGCTGATCAAGCAGTCAGTGCACAAGCTAATTGCCTACAAGTACCAGAGTCTGGACCCAAGTTTGTTGTCTTAGTGTTGAGCACAGCTTGTCAGAACTGCTCCATGCTATGGGAGAGTGATGAGAGACTTGAGCTGTCCCTTGGTGGTGTTCAGGAGTGTGAGTTCACTGCTGCTCTGCTCTGCTTCAAGGAGTTTGTTTGGACAATATAGCTTTTTCATGAGAAGGGTAAGCAGCTGTGGTTCATCTCCTTGAGTGTCACCTGGGCTTGTGGTAATCTCCTGAATGTGATACAGCCCAAGACTGCTGAAGGATCTGCTGCTACCTGTGGGGTTTTCTTTCCACTGGGGAGTGGAAAGTTCCTGGCCAGATAAAGTCCTTGCTAAGCTGCAAGGCTGCACAAGAGAAGGCAGTGACGTGGTGGTGCTTTGATTGTGTTTCGTGTGCCTTTACCTGTTTCTGTCTTTAGGCTCAATCCAGGTCCTTGGATGTGGTGACACTGTGCTGCCTGCAAACAGCTGAAACTGTCTGGGGGTCTGATCAAACTGAAAACCAGAGTGGCTTCTTCTCCTGCAAGTGCTATTGAGCTAGCTCTGCTACTCTAGGTGGTCCACAGTGCTCCCGGTGTATGGTCTTTGGGGGTGAACTGCTCCTGATGGCAGTTTCTCAAGCTGGCTGCAGAAAGTGGAGGGCTGATTTTTTTTTTAATATGTGCAGTCTTCCTGAAGGATTGAGTTCATTAGAGACAGAGGTGTGAGTGAGCAGGGGACCTGTCCCCTGCCTCTAGTGTTCATGTACCTCTCAAAGGAGCTGCTATAAAGGGGCTGAAGGGTAAACTCAGGCTATTGTGAATGCCTAGAATGACAGTGATGATAAATCAAGATATCTTTCCAGTGCTTTGTCTGTATGTCTTTAAGCTTTTTTCCGGCTGTAGAAATGGAAGTGACATCTGTGTCTAACGTGTGAGGCTATGACCTCTGAAATCCAGTGATGAATGCTGCCACAAGGCCCTCGTGCATCATCTAAGGCTGCTCTGCAAAGGCTCTGCCCTTGCTGCACCAGCTATTGTGCAACCAGCATGAGGGCACTGTGTGTGCAGGCACCCTCGCAGTGTTCCCAGGCTCTTGCCTCTAGCTGGGAATGCAGGAAGGCTGCTGTCTCCTTGGGGCAGAGGTTAGGCTGGCCACAGTCAAGCTCATGTGGCAAGAGAAAGCGTGCTCTGAACTGCCCCAGCATGTGCTTGGCCATCTGGAGTGGTGTCAGATCATCTCTGACCCTCTAGTATGCTGTTACCAGCTTCTAGCTGCTGCCAGTAGCTGGGCCTTTGCTTCTTTAAGCCTGAGCAGTCTGTGCAGTGAGCAGTAAACTGATAGATGAGAGCATGCCTCCAACCCTGGAAAGCACAGAAGGCACAAGATTGGAGACCAAGCTAAGCATTTAATTCTGTCCTCCCTAGGTTCTAGAGAAGTCCTCTGGTGCTTTCTGGAAAGCTTTCTCTCTGCTGTTTCTAATAAAAGTGACTACAGAAAAGCAGATACAGCTCCTTCCAGATGCACGGAGACATGTAAGTTCCTCCTTCAGCACCACTGCACTGACCTGTTCCTGTCAAGCTGAGAAAGTAGCATCACCCTGCTGGCTCCAGTAACAAATCCTCTATGCCGACATAGCAGCTGGCTTTCTGGGGCACTCGGATGGGCAGCTGTGGCCTGGCAGGTGCCAGTGGGGCTGTTGGGGTGCCAGGGGGTACGTGTGATGGAGCTGCGACTGCGCAGGCAGGGCTGTGTTCCCCTGTGCCGCATTGTAAGGGGGTTGGTGGCTGGAGCTGGGCAGGCAGCAGTGGATGAGGGCTGATGCTGACTAGCCACTAACCTCATGTGTGCTCAGCAGCTTGCAATCCCATTTATTAGCTCTTAAAACTTGCTGTCTCTGCTCCAAATGGAGTGTTTACAGCATTGACACGAACAGCTGTCCCAGTCAGCCAGATCATAACAAATGGGAGCTCTGGCTGGAGTGTTATTTTGCTGCAAGGGGGTAATACATCTTATTACTAAACAACGAAGCTCGTGATGGATGGTGACGAGTCTCTTCGCTGTCTTGCTTGATGATCACACTGAAAAATAAACATAAAACGTAAGATGTTCCCAGGGATCTAGGCAAGGCCTTGTGTTGTACCTGGTAAGCTTTGAGGTTCCCTGGTGCCTCAGGTACAAGAGCTTTTGCAGCAGGCTATTGGTTATGCTGCCTCCTCTCCACAATGGATTAGCTGGGAGGGATGTGGGGGTCAGGGGACAAAATTCAGGGACTGAGAGAAGGATGTGCTGGTCAAAAGCATTGGGTGCAGCAGGAGCTGAACACAACTGGCTGCTTCCCTGGGAACACTGCAGAGCTCTTCTCCCTGGTAATGTTATCTGATTATAAGGCAGTATGGGTCAAGCTGTCATTTCTATCCAGCCTGAAGTAGGGCTGCATTACTGAGGGAGGTTGTGGTTTGGGGGGCTGGGAGTGGAAATGGGGATGCAGTTCTCTGGGCTGTGGGGGAAGACATGGTTATGGGGGTAACAAGGACCTTCTGAGGGCTGTGCACATGATCCTACTGCTTCAAGTGACATGTGTGGAGGACTGCAAGCCATAACCTCTCCGAGCAGACAGCTGGAACAAATGATAGACTCACTTAATGCCAGTGCAAAAACGAACGAATGCTGTTCAATGCAAAGGAGCTGAGCTAGCTTGATCAGCCAGAGCTCAAGACAGTGCAGGTATGTTACATACAACTTGGAGTGGTTGCAGAGATACTGATGGGCTCTTGGACCTAGCCCTACAGGAGCTGCAGAGGAGCACTAGCTGGCAAAGATGGTGCGTGACTCACAGGTCTCCTACACGTGCCTTCACCCACGTGCCCTTCCCTTCATGCTGTTTCCAAGCTCAAGGACTGCTGGATATTCTTATCTGCTCTCCCCCACAACAACGTTTTCTTTTAAATGCTAACTGAAATGATCAGAACAGGTGGTGCTGTGATTTCACAACAGAGTAAATATATTCAGGTCACAAACAGGGCAAGCAAAACAGACAAATGGGAACTGGCTATCTCCTCTTTTGGGGCTTTATAAGCAGAGGTGCAGGGTGTGAGATGCAGCACAATGGGGCTGACGGCAGTGAGGACTGGCACAGGGTGTGCAAGTGACACTGGTAGCATTTGGAAGCCAATTAAAACTTATTTAAAATATTAACATATCAGCAGGCAGGAATTCTTCCGACTGGATTGGTTTCACTAGGGGATCAGGGAATAGGGCCAGCATTCAGCTGGCAATTTTTCTTTCAACATGATTGCATTTGTCACTTGACCTGCCAGGGCAGTGCTGGGATCTGCTGGAGGAGAGCAGCGGAGGGGCTGGCTGTCTCCTCGGGGAAGGGTATTCCCAGCACTGCGCTCTTGCTGCAGGAGCTGCGCCAGTGAATGGTGATGAAGGGATGAGCTCCCACTTGGGAGCCATGAAAGCAAACAACAAAGGAGCTCTGTCCTTGTGTGTTTGTGGACTAGATGAAGGAGGGGGAAGCTTTTTAAAAAAAAAAAAAAAATCTCAGCCTTGTTTTTCCTGACAACTTCTCCCCAGTATATATTTATATTTAGTATCTATTTAGCAGAGAAGAGGGGAGGGCTGTCTGGGAAAGTGGTTTGCTGGAAGGGGTGGGTTTGTAATCCAGACAGATTTGAAGACAGCTTTAAATAGAGTGTTAATGGAAGGGGGAAGGTTGGAGACTGCAGCTTTATATTTTGGAGAAAATGGAGCTTTCTGTGCATGCCAGCTGCTGCTCAAATGCAGGAGTGGTTGGTCACTGCATGGAGGAGCTTTCAGTTACGTATCTGCTCTCAGCACACAAGCACTCCTGAAAATCTTCCTGCTGTTAAGGAGGATTTTTGGTGCAGGTCCTAAAAAGCAGATAAGAGGGAGCAGAGCCGGCTAACCCCATGCCTTGTGTATGTGCTAGGGTGAAATGAGCAGCATTATGGCTGGTTTGGGGGCACACTTGCCTTTCTCTGGACAGCTCAAAGCAGATCTGAACTGCTGCTGGACGCTTGATCTGGGAAACACTTCATGAATTTGTGGTTCTCCCAGGGTGGAAGGTTGGGGCTTTGAGGCACCTAAGCAGTGCCTGTCCCTGCTGCCTGGCTGTCTCCTGGGCTGGATCGGCTGAGGACTTGTTGCTTCGCCCATGTGGTGTCTATTCTCTTAAAATTGTACTAACAGTTGGAGAATGGAGTGTTGAAAGATTTCAAAGCGCAGCCAAAATCATTGTGCCACCTTTTTTCTTCCTGTCAAGGCAGTGGTGCAGTTGGAGACTTTTTTTTCCAGACTGTTCACTTAAGGTGAGTGCTGGGACTGGGGAACCCATCTGCAGTAAATCTGTGCACAGTGATTCTGCAAGAGCAGACTTCAATTACCTCAGGTATATTTGCTCCATGGGTCAATCAAACCCTGAGCTCATCACACTTACATTTTTGTTGGTAGATATCAATATTTGAAAATTACAGCCATGTTGCCTGTTACCATGGAATGGAGAAATGGCATGAACTTGATTTCTGTGGGTGGCGGTGAGTAGGCGTGTGAGCAATTCCCAAGTACGTGCATGGGGTAGGAGGGAAGTTTGGGACCTGGAGTACTGCATGAGATCATGGCTACAGATCCAAGTGAATTAGAGACCAAACTAGGAGTTAGTTGAGTAGATATATAACTGCTCTGGGCCTGGGTAAATGATATGGCAAGAAAATAACCTGAACATCTCCACACGCCTGCACTAGAAGTAGATGTACTGAAGTTGATAAGAAAAATTAGTCTCTAACTGCATATCAGCAAAGAAATCACGGCTTGGTCCCTAGACACTGACAATATTTCCTGCTGATACTTTGGCCAGTGAGCCTGTTGCTCAAATATTTGCTGAGGGGGTGAACTTCTCAGCTCAGAGTCTGTGCCTGCCTGAGTCCTTGCCAAGGAGGCACAAGGAAGATGGGAGAGGTGACCTAGGCTGGTGTCAGTTTCTGCACTCAGAGGGATTTTGCTTCGGAAAAATGCAAATGTAGTTGGAACCAATTTCATTCAAGAACGTGAACAGGCACTCAAAGGACCTTTTTTCCCCTCTCCCCATGACTTCTCCTTCTCTAATTACTACGATGAATGTGTAAACCCTCACATTGAAGTGTTCACAAGAGTGGGTTTACTCATTTTACTCTTTTTCTTGGCATAAAAGGCATCTTATTAAACAGGTTTTAATGTTTTCTCACCAAGAGACATGGATTATAAAGCTTTAGAAATAACTTGCATCTGGAAAAGCCAATTAATAAAACAAAAATTCTGATGTCATTTTCTCATAAATTAGCAATTCATAGATAACTTACAGTGCTCATGTCATTAGGCAAATGGACTTTAAATTGATTTCAGATTAGTGGGTTAATGATTTCCCGCAGGTATCGTTTCCATGGGCAGCATGCATGGTGTTTTTTCAATAAAGGGGTAGGTGTGTGGGAGCAAACTTGTGCCTCAGTAATTGAGGCAATAATTGGAGTGGTGGTCACATTCAAATGCGGTATTGATCTGCAGAAAAAGTGCTGACTGTCTCCGTCACAGTGGCAAAGAGGAGGTAGGAAAGGACTCTGGGAAAGACTGCAGTCTTTGCATATTTCTTGTATAATAACTTCTTTTGGTATGTGTTAACTCCAGATGGTGCACTAAGGTAGCTAATTGATATGGTACTGTTAAATAACCTTGCACTTTATAGTACTGGAAAAATTATGCAGCTGAGTTCTGATTATAGCTGTAAGGGAACAATGTCCCCAAATTGATTAAAAAATGGGGTGATGATTACACAGTTTCTGAGGTCCTAGAGTCTGAGACCAACCCGTGGGGAGGTGCAATGCTCTCATCTTGCTGCTGTGATGGCCAGAGTGTGTGCTGCAAGCCTGGCTGGGAGTCAGCTCCAGCCTTGCCACCGCTCTGGTGTCAGCTTCCATCCTTGCATGATTTTCTTCCTTGTTTGTCTTTCTCTCATTGTGGCCTGCCTGCTAAGGTTGTAAATACTTTACAGACAGGCTGACAGGCTTGTGTATATTAGCATGGGGAGCTAAGGTTGAAGTCCTGAGGTGCTAGTGGAAGGTCAGCAATTGATCTCGTCTTGGTTGACTGCTAGTTGCCAGGAGGACTTGTCTTGTCAGAGCAAATCTGGAGCAACTCTCGTGGCATGGTTAGCATTTCTGTAGGCATATGCTGGCATTAATAAATTGATGATCTGGGCTTTTTGTGTCTCATCAGCCAATACTAGAGGCATTAAAAAATGCTAATGAATTCCTCCTCTGGGAGATGAGGAGTTATTGTCCCAGACCCGCAGCTGAGGCAGGGAGAGGTGCCTGCCCAAGGTTACGAGATGAAATGGTAGTGCAGCAGGGAAGGGGACTTCCTTCCTGTTGATGTAGTGCTGCCATCTGCAAGCCCTGCTTTGCATGGGTGTGTTTTGTAGCGTGAAGCTGTTGATGCAGGACGGCACTGCACAAAGATTACAGTCTAAATTGGCAACACCCTGAGCACTGCCGTGGGTGCTGCTGTTCACTGTCACGGATGGGGAGGCTGAACGCTGTGGAGGATTATATTTTGAGCACAACGGACAGTAACTCATGAATTAAATGGCTGTGGAAATGGATTTTGTTGGCAGTACATATTTGTGGAGTGCAGTCTCTCTGTGGCTGGCTGTTTACACAAACTCTATTGCTTCCAAGCTTTGTATTACAGAATTAAATTCCTCCTGCATTAAAAATTTATGTTGGATGAAAAGATCAGTATATTGAAACATGGTGAGAATATCCCCCTCCATGCACATACACACATCATTTAGATGTACCTTTCCTATGAATGCTGGCTGATGGTCCAAATCATGCGAGATAAGCTTTATAATTACCTTCTATCAGTGCTCTGTAAGAAGTGGAAAGGTGCCCTTAGATAGGGAGGGATCCCTATAAAAGATGCAATAACAACTTCTCAGTTAGTATGAATTGCATCCCTTAGCATCTCCTGTGTTCCAGAGGTGTTGAAAAGACTTTAGAGAGAGATTTATGGGAAGGTGCCTTCTCACAATATGTTATTTTGGCTTCAAGGACACTGAAATTCTATCGCTTATTGCACAGAGCTACTTGTGTCAGTACACAATTCAGCTTGTAATTATAGCCTTTCATCTTATTAGTATATGTAAGAGTTTATATGAGTTTTATCCAAACACTTTTAATTCATTAGGTGTTTTTCTTGTATCTACCGTGCCCTGGGGCATAAGGAACACTCCACACTTATTTTTTTATGTAAATTAGACCTTAAAGACGCACATAAATCTGTAGACGTGCTTCTACAGTTTAAAAATGATGCCATAAGATGCGTACGATGAGGGTAAATAAGGATTTAAAGCACCATCTTGGTAGAATAGAGTTTACTTTGTATATATTTTGCAGGAAAGCAGATATAGCAGCACATCGTACAGTGATTCAATTATGAAAAGTTTGAGGAGAGGGTGAAATGAGTGAGTGGGAAATGAAAGGGAAAGGAAGCTGATGGTGGAGGTAAACAGCAGCTTGAGGTAGGGACCCAAAACAGGGTGGGGATGGGAGGATGGCAAGAAAGGTGAAGTCTGGAAGGACCACTGGGGTGAGGTCTTCAGCATCTCAGCAACATGGTCTTCCTGATGGACCCACCACGAGTGTTGTAGGTCTTGTGTGGGAGGGCGGATGCAGGACTCTAGGCCCAGTCTTAGTGCTGCTACTGGAGAAGCTGGTTACGAGCAAGGAGCAATGACACTGCCCTCATGGCATAGAGGGAGCCCTGGCCCTCCTTGCAGAAAGACATGTTGGTGCTGGCTGTCAGCGATGGTGCTGTGTGACTTGTTAGCTTTTCCTGGTGCATGTGTTTCCTGTGGCCAGACAGCACCTCAGCTCCTCTGTATGAAATCCTTTTTCCCATTAAAATGCAGACTGTTTATTTCTGCCTTCTTGGCTTGAGCTGCATGCTGAGTCTGGAGGAGCTGTGACCTGAAGGGACCAGCTGTTTGGATGCAGTCTGCCAGCAGGCAGGAGGGGTGAGGGGAGGAAGTCTTCAGCTCCTGTATGCTGCTGTTCCCCATGCCTCCTTACTGTCTGGGTACTTAATAATAAATAAAAATACTTTTTTTTTATTTAAAATGTTATTAATGACCCTACTTCTCTGGCAACTGTAGTGGAGTCAGACTGACTATTTCTCCCTGCAGATGGAGAGGCTTGGAAGTGACCTGCTTCCCTCCCTGCATCAGAAACCCTCCCTTAGTCACAGGAGCAAGCTGGCAGGCATGGCTTGCTTCCAGCTGGTGCAGCAGACTCTGCTTGTGGGAATCCTGGGGATGGACCTGGAAATGCTGACCTTCAGAAGGGCTTTGTCTGATAACAACTGCTTTGATTTCTGGTGGTCAGAGCATTGGTTATCATCTTCAGAAACCCATGGGAAGGCTTCAGGTGTAAACCCGCAAAGGTGCTTAAGCTCTCGATTTAGGAACCCCAGTGGCAGTTTAATGCTTTTGCTGATAGCAGCCTGTGAATGAAAGCCCCTGCCCCACAGTGCTATCTGTAAGTATCTGTCACTCTCTGTGCTTAGCAAGAGAAGAGAGTGGGAGATACGACTTCTGATTAATGCCTCCAGGGAGTTTCTGCAATACTGTTTTGCAAGCAATTGTCATTTAACATTAAGGTAAATACCTTGCAGCTATGAACTAGAAAGCCTTTCTTCCTTTGCTTTTGAAAACAGCCTCTTGGCTTCACAAGCTCTGGCTAATGTTAAAACCGCCTCTTTTCATCTGTCAGTGCTACAGCCATCCTGCTTGTACTGCAGAGCTTGCCCTGAGCTGCAGGCAGCTGCCTGCACCCAGCTGGGTCGTGGGCAGAGGCTCACTGCTGTGACAGCCAGGCAACCGAGGGGAGTTAGAAAATGGAAAGGTGCTTCTTGGTGCTTCTGCCCTTTTTACCTCTTGTAGGAGGAGACTGCTGGCTAGCTGGCACAGGCTAGCGCAGAGTGGCTGGATATGTAAATGAGTTCACTTTCACTAGGGATCTGGGCTATAAGAAAACACCATTAACTCTATCAAGGCTCATCTCTCTTAATACCTGTGTTTCCCCTGGAGGCATCTAACTTTCTAGGTTAATAATTTCTTATCAGACTGGTGATTTTTACTTAAGGAAGTTGCTTCAGGCAGGGAGACACCACTTCTAATATTTTTTCCTTCATTCGTAAATGATTTGAAGTCTTCTAATTATTGTTGCTTCTCTGAAATGTTCAGCTTCTACCTTTCCTCATTGCCTCATCTGGCTCTCACTGATATAACCAAAGCAGACTAATGTGGTCACCAAAACCTGCAACAAAATCCTTGTCACCGCTGTGTTGGAGATCAAATCAAATGTTTTTGGGATCACTGCATCATTCAGGTGATAATGGTGCTAGTACCTACCCCGTGCCTCTGTTAAGGTGGTGGAAGCTTTCTCCTATGAAGGACAACACTGACTCATTTTTTGTCCCCCACACCCAAGCCAGCAGTGTCTTGTTCCGACTCCTTCAGAGCATTGCAAACAATTATCATTGTGTGAAAGCCACGACTGCCCATGCTTTAACAGCATTGCAAATTACACTCATAAATTCAGAGTGCAGCTAATTGTTGTTTTATGGAGTAGATGTTCTTCAGGAAAAAAAAAATAATCTGTAAACACTCTGATGCCCTGCTGAGCAAAGGACTATTTATCTTGGGTGAGGAATGGCCTTCCAGAGGAATGTAAGTGCAAGCTGGATCACAAACTTTTCAAGGGCACTCACGTTCCTCTGATGTGGTTCTGAGCAAGTGGGATCTGTGAGAGGGGTGTTTGTGTTTTAATTCTGGGATTTCACCTGCCCCTAGAGCGGCATGCTTGGCAATTAGTGTTACTGCTGGTTCTGGAAACCCTTCTGGCCTGGCTGAGATGAGGGCTCCCCTGTGCCACCTGCTGCCCTTGCAAAGGGGAAGGATGCAGTTGGTTTGAAGGATTACAGTCAAAGTGGATGTGACTGGTCGAGGCAGGGGACAGCAATGTAAACCTCATTGTGCAGGGGAAGTGAAATGCTGGGCAGGCAGCTCTGTTAATTTGCCAGGATGCTGTTGTACCATAAGAAGGTGCCTTTAGAAGGTTTCTGCCCTTCATCTGTCTAGAGCTTGTCCAGAGGATTGATGGGAGACCTGGGAATGAGCCACTCTGGAGTCTGGGCCCAGAGCCGCCTTATCCTTCACCTGGGGAGACCAGTGGTGAAGCACTTCTTTGCCTGGGGGGTGCCAGGCTTTCACTGCTGGAATGGCCCTAGCTAGCCTTGAGCTCCACTCCTTTAGCCCCCCTGGTCTGCCAAAATCTGTCACTTCTTGTGGTGACAGCTGCACCTTCAGAGGCTGCTCCCCTATTTCTCCCAGTACTGCACTCTGCTTGCAAATGTAGTACTTTAAAAAGCCACTTTGCTTCCCTGGTGCTGTCATTCTTCTGAGCCTTTTTTGCTTCATTCCTAATTGGATCCTCTGTACTCAATTGTCTTGATCTGTGGAAATGTTATGAGGATGAGGTTTCTGGCTTTTTCTTTTCTTACAATGATTTATTGTATTTTAATTCTGGTTTCAGTGTGCAGGTTTCACTTGACAGGATATGTGATTTGCAGGGAGGCAGTGTATGGGAGGTTTTATAAATAAAATACCTGCTCTGTCTCCCTTCATGACCAGGGTCTGATCGTCATTACTCCAGGGCAAACCTGGGAAACTTTCCACTAAAATTCAGGATGGCACCAGCACAGTGCTGGTGTAGCAGAGATAAGAATCCATTTGTCTGCAAGTTGTCAAGGCTGTAGCTTTCGGGACTCTAAACAGGTGATGTACGTGCATTTTAATAACTGTAACCTTCACAGCACACATTCTGCTGAGTGTGCAGATGTAAACCTGCATTATAATAGCTGGAAAGGTTGGTCGTCGTAGATCTTGATACACTGTTTGCATTGGGCTTTGCTTTGCTTCAGGATGCTCCAGTGAGGCTTTAGAAGGGAATGATGTGCTAATTGAGTATCCAGAAATTAACTGCATTTAAAAGGTCCTTGTCTAGTGAGGTAAGAGACATCTCTGAAAACATACTTTCACTGGTTAGCACGTGAGACAGTGCCCTTGTGGGCTGAATGGGACACTTTAATTCTAAGTAATAATAATGCTTTGGGCTTTCCAAATGCTCTGCATAATGAAAATGCTCTTGGCCCTTCCTGCTTCGTCTCAGCATTACCAGGTAATGTCAGTAAAGTTTGTGTTTTTTGACTTCAGTGCATGGAATGGGCTGGTGGGAGCTGTACTGAAAGCACCTCTCCTGCCCAAGCTTTTCAGCTTCTGAAAAGGACTTAGATGCTACAAGCAGCTTTGGCATAAATGACAAGATTGGCAAATGCTTCATGCTGCTGCAAGTGTTGCTGGACAGCTGGTCTGAGATCTGACACCATGCAGAGTGGGGGCCGGTGGGAATCAGACCTTCAAGCACGTGGGCTGCTTTGCTTGGCTCGGTGTCAGCTGGCGTTTTGTGCCTGACTGTAGTGACTGCTATTGTCACAGCTGATCTTTAAAGGGGTGGGGAAAAAAACTCTGTAGCTTTTCTACAGGGAGCATTTGAAATGTAAAGTCAAGCCAGGCTTTCATGTAAATAATGCCACTTTTCCCTTTAGCGGTGCGGAGCCTTGTACAGGGTGTGCTCTCAGCTGGCAGCTGTGGAAGAGTACCAGTGACCTTTCTAGGAGGGGGAGAGGAAAGGTCTTACCAGGAGGTGTAGTGCTGTTGCCTTGCTGTTTTTGGAGCCTGATCCTGCTTAGAGAGGAACACTTGTAAAAATGGGGCAAGAACAATCGCAGAGCACAGAAGTGGCTGTTTCTGATGTGGACGTGGCTGGCAGCTCCACTCCTGGAGGACTGGGGCCTGACCTCCTCTCTGCAGAGCTGGAGCACCTTGTCTCTGCTGCTAAATCAAGGGTTGCTCTGGTACAGGGAGCCAGTGGGTGGCTGTGGGGCAAAGGAGGCAAAGGCTTCAGTCTGCTGTAGTCTCCAGGCTAAAGCATGTTACTGTGGAAATTCAGCTTATGGAGAGGCTGGGGGGGAGCCAGGGTCCCCCAGCTGGCTCTTGACAGTTGGTTAGAGTGATTTGAAGGGAAGAAAATGTTCATTCATCCCCTCCAATTGCAGATGTGGTTTAAGGGAGTTGATTTTTATTCCTGTTCTGGATGGGAGCTTACCCAGAATGTTAAGTGTTGTTGTGAGTACACTTACTCTTTTTGTGTGGGCTCCCTTGCTGCTGTACTGGGGCCCCTCAGACTTCCACTGCTGTACCTCTGCAGCTGAAATATCTCAGCCACAACCTATTTAGCTTTCCTGGCAAAAGTTAGAGCAGAAGGCTTTGCAGGCAGCATGTGGGTGATTGTGAGAAAAGCCAACAAGGTGTTCAAACTCAAGGAGGTCAGAAGTGGGAACTTGAATTTCACAGGAAACACTGATATGTGTACTTTGTGACTTTCTTCCAGATGGAAAAAAAATCTTTTTTTTGCAACTCAGGTTTTCTAGAACTGAATCTAAAAAATAAATCCCTTCCACCCTGAAAATAATTGCCCAAAACCTTCGGTTTAATCAAAACTTTACTTTTCAATAGATTGGGTGGGAACTGTTCCAAACTGGTGCAATTTAAGCACACTTCTAACTTGAAATAAACATGATTATTCAGCAGAGGAGTTGAAAAGTTACATTTGATGCTTAATTCACTCCTGTTGCCTTCAACAACTAACGTGAATGCAAGTCCATAACTTTAAAACCAAATGCAGTGCTGTGACCTTAGTAATCTTGCAACCAACCTTTCCACCTGCTTTCATCTCCATCTTGTGTTACTTTAATACCTTCAGGCACATGGTTCAGCTGCTGTCTGAGTCGGGGCCCAATGTATAAACCCTTTGTGAAGTTTATCTGTGGGAACAAAAGGCCATTAGTATACTGTCTTTGTGGTTGCTGCGTGGGAGTGTTAGTGTGTGCAGGGAGGAAGGAAGAAGGGAGAATGTGCTTCTGTGTGATCACAAATTTGAATACATTCTTTGTATTAATGTAGCAAGTGCTCTTTTCTTTACACAAAAGAGAAAGTCCAAGAAATAAGAGGTTTAGCTTAAGTCATCAATACAAAAAAGAAATATGCCTCTAGCTGTACCATTGTAAACAAATGAAATTGGGTGTACGTCTAAACAACTGATAGCTCACAGGCAAATAAATAAAAAAAAACCAGTCAGGATGTGACATTTCATCAAGAGGACTTTGCTTTGATTTACCTTCACTGAAGAGCAGAATGAGGTTGTGCAGCTGCCCCAGCCCTGCTTTTTGCTGGCTACAGCATGTTTGTGTGAGCACAAAATGTTGGTCCCTGGGGAAAGGGACTTGGCTGGAGCTGGCTGGTGAGATGTTTGCCATGTGAGTCACTGCAGAGCTGCATCTGCCTGGCTCCCTCTGTGTGTGTGTGCATCCTTCCTGTGGCCTTTGGTTTTTAGAGGTTTTGGAAAATTCCTGTGCATGTCCTTGGCATTGGACATACACAGCTGTTTTGCCTGTACCCAGAGTCCATCCACAAAGAAGAAGAGCTGTGGGTGAAGCTGTGCATTTAGAGTGGAGGAGCCCAGGTGGGAGTGAGGCCCCTGTCAGAGGCAAAGGGGCAGGAGTTGGAGCACTACAGACCAAGAGCTGGGAGCCCCCAGCCTGGTTTCATCCTTGGCAGCACTCTGGTCACCCGGCAGAAAAAGCTTCTGGCTGAGTACGTTGGAATGCAAACTTGAATAGGACTGTTGGGGCAGGGACTGTCCACAGAACTGGGATCAGCAAGTGCAGGGAGCTGAAATGCAATGCAGAGCACCTCCTTGACATTTTCCTTGTCTCCAACAGAAACTGCTGGTTTATGGCTGTGAACAGCAGGAAGCACAGAAGCTATTTCTCCTTTGACATTTAAATTGCAGACAGCATTCCCAATTAAATTTCCCTTTTTTCTACTAGATGTTTTTTCAGGTGTATTAGCTGCTTTATTTTATTAGGGTGGTTATTATCTGTTGTTGAGGCTACTAGCAATGCAGAATGTATTGACATTTTGGCAGAAAGGTCTCTGAAAGCATTGCCTGCTCTTAACCTTTGGGTGTGCGTGGGACTCTGCTGTTGGACATTTGCCAGGGCTATGGCTGTCTTCAAAGCTCTGTCGCTGCTGAGATCTGCAACCCCAGCAAATCCAGTGTGTACTGGAAATCCCTGAGGCACTTTAACTGCCCACCCATTGGCTGTGGCTTGTAGGGTCTTTGCCTGGGTGGAAGATGGTGGCACTTCTGGGAAGGACGTCCAGGGAAACCCAGACTTGCCCCTGGAATTGCCTTTCAGAAGAGTATAGAACTGAGCCTAGATATTTCCTAATGGCTTTACTTTTCATCTGTTTCATTCTGCTGGCTGGATGAATGTTTTCTTTCTTTGTCATGAGAGGTGTTCATTGTCAGGGCTCTTAATCTCTGAGGCCATCCAGATAAGCCTACAGACCTGTAAAGACAGGAGAGGAGGAGGATGTGGCTAGTCAGAGAGCAGGAGACTGAAGGAGAGAGAGAGTAGGAGAGGGTGAGCTATGCGGCGTTGTTCATTTGTGTTGCTTATCCTATTCTCCCAAGCTATTGTGAAGTAGAACAAAGTTGATCAGCAGAAACTTTCTGGTCTCCCAGTGGAAGCATCAGGAGGTGATGTACAGGGATTTAGCCCTATGACTTTTTTTTTTCCAGTGCACTGGGGCAGGATTTTAGCTTGGAATAGCTTTACTGAGACCTGTAAGGCTAAGGCTGTAGCATTACCCAGAGCGAGCAGGAGATGTGTGGGGATCAGCTGCATGGCTGTTCCAGGCTTTACCATGAGCATGTTGCAGGGATTTCACTTTGCAGGGAGCTGTGTAGTTAAACCCCCTTCAGCTTATTTGACTGGTGCTGCTCATTTAAGTTACTTAATCTTCTGCTAGAGATAGCTCTGGTTCTCATGTGTTGGGAGAGGCAGCCTGTTGCTGCAGCAGGGTGTTGAGGGCTAACACAGCTGCCTTTGCTGGTTGCTCTGAAGGCATTTGGGTTGCAGAAGGAAGAGGGCTTGCAGCCACTTGCAGTAGTGGTGGTGGTCTGGATCTGAACTGGAGCAGCTGTCTCCAATTCCTGGCAAGTCCAGAGGCTGTGGGCTAGGTGAGTGCATGGGGAGATACATGCACACATCTTATGCACCTTTTGAGGTGTACACACACCCTGGGTGGGTGCCCAGAGGCAAAGCTGTCCCTGTGGGACGGAATGAATTGCCTGCATGTTGGCACTGAAAATGTCCTGGGCTTAGTCAGCATCGCAAGTGCTTCCTGCCTGGCGTAGATCTGGAGAGATGTTGCTGGGCCTTGTCTTGCTTGGCTGGTGTGTTTAAAAAGGTCTAGTTTCCTCTCCTGCATGTATCAGATCATACCCAGGAGAGGGTCAGACCCCTGCTAGCAAATGGGACATCTGCACCCACAGGATTGTCACTTGCGCTAATCAAATGCAGTATTTCTGCTGACATTCTTCATGACTACATAACATCTTCTGTGTCAAAGTCCTGGAGCCCTTATGAGCCTTAATTATCTGCCTTTTTTCATCGCATCCCTGTGGGTTAATGTAATTCCTCAGTTTAGACATGGGAGCTTGGAGGCACAGAGACTAAGGTCAAGAGGAGAGATCCATGGAGAGTGGTAATGAAGGCCAGCAAAGCATTTTGAAACTTAAATTCCTTCTGATTCTGAATGAGAACCAGAAATGCTGAATTACCTGTTCACTTACAAACTTTCCTAGCCATGTAAGTGCAGCTTGCTCTTTTCTGATACAAGGTGAAGAGTAAGCAAGAGGAGCACTGCTCCCAGGTGACTCTCTTACCAAGGCATGGGACTGTCCAACTTGGCAAGAGAGGTTTGGGGCTTCAGATGCATAGCAAGAATGAAATGTGATTTATGAAGGCATAGACTTAAATGAATTGGTTCATTTATAAAATCAACTTCTCCAGGCTACTAAGCTTTTTGATGTCTCACAAGTATTTAATTGTCTTAACTTGATCTTAATAGAATTATTAGGTTTTATATCTCTGTAGATCTTGAAATTTATTTCCCAGCTTTCAATCTATTGGCCTGTGGCAACACTTCTGCTTAGCTTTGATTTGCAGGGGGGAAAAGTTATTAGGCCAGTGAGCTAGTTCTGCATTAGCAAATGGAACAGTTCCTAAGCAGCACATGTTTTGTGCTGCAGACTTGAAGTGAAACATTGCTTTGGCAATATTTACCAAAGTGGATGTTGTCTTGATGAGTTAATTTTTCTCCTTTATTATCTTGGAATGGCCTCTGACCCTCAATGTGGTATATCTGAGTCTTAGAACCCCCCCATTTCTCAAATAAAGCTTTAGCTGTGAGACTGCCTTGAGGCTTGAGCAGATGCAGATCCAGGCAGGTTGTATAAAGTCAGATCATAAAGTAGGACTTAATTTCATAGATGTTTGCATAACTAATTGCTGACACAGTAGACTTGCAGCCTGGTCTCAGCTGTACCACATCTCGCTTCCCCAGTGGAACAGTAGGGCCTCTTGGCTTCTCTGACCTTAGGCTGAGCTTTACAAGGCAGGAGGCATCTGTGTGTCCCTGCACAACTTGTTGCATGGTGGTGGCTGCCACAGCAAAAATGGCACTGGGTCTGGGCTTCCCTGCTGCTGTTGGTGTCTTCAGCTCTCTCCTGCTGTAAACAGCATGGGGTTGTACGCAGGAAGGGCACTATGGCTTTGTTGTGGCCAAGTGCCATGTACTGGCTTTGTATAGGGGTGAGGGGTTGCTGCTACTAAGGTTTTGGAGGCTGGTGGCAACCTTTTCCAGTTGGAATTGCAAAATGAAGTTGAGTGAGAGCTGGTGAGTGGATGGGAGTGGTGGAGTGAGACAGGAAGATAAATATTTTAAGTTTCAGTATTTGTGTTTTTCTGAAATGCTGAAGTATGTTTTGAAACAATCTTTGTTTATTGTTCTGCTTGATACAAAACAGGACCTTCTGGACTTGAGCCAAGATGAAAACCTCACTTTTTCCATACCTGCCTTGGTCCATGACCAAATTAAAGCAAGCAAACTCCCTGCATCAGCTGCATCCCTAGGCTGCCAATGAGTAAGGTTTTGGCTGGGGAAGGAGAGATTGGCTTCGTATCTCTGAGGATCCTGCTTTTTAGAGAAGGGGAAGGCATCTTGGGACACCAGTGGATTTAGCTGGTATTAACAGCAGGGGTCAGTGACAGCTCTGTCTGTAGCTGATAAGTAGAAGAACAAGCTCAGAACTGCAGGTCAAGAAACAGCAGTTGTCATTACCCTAGAAGCACTGATAACATAATCCTTTAATAATATGAACATAATACCAGCAGCCATGGGCAGGGAAAACTAGAAAACCTGGCCCTGCATTTGGTGTGGAGTTGCATGGGGGAGGAAAGAAGGCTGGGTGGCTGGGGCACAGGAGGGCTGGAGCAGGTATGGGCAAAGTGGGAGCGCATCCCTGAGTGTCGGAGGTGGCTTTGCTAGGAAGGGTGCTCAGCTCATGCCCCAGTGATTTCCCTCTCCCCAGAGAGAGCGGTATGGCCTGTGCTCCTTCTCGTGCCCTGAACTAATGCTACAGCTGCCTGCTGGAAGGAGGAATCCCCTTTGGTCACCCCTTGGCTGCTTTGTGCCTGAGCCAGAAGCACTAGCTGCTTGGGGCTGGGGATTCTCTTGCTGCCAAAGGCCTTATCTAAGGTTCTTGGAGGGACAGGATTTTGGTCTCAGCAGAGGAGGTCTGTGCTCTCAGAGCTTTGCAGCTCTTCAGAAGTGGGGTGTTTCTATAGGGAATTGAAAATAATAATGTTAAAAAGTGTAGCTTGCCTCTTACTGGATATGTTGTCCCTCATCCCTCTGCCCCCCACTTAAGAAAATATTACCCTCCAGATTCAATCCTGTAGCCCATTATTCATGAGGTCATTACTGTTTAATTTAATCACCAAATGTCAGCTCAATCCCATTTATTCTGCCAGCTCACTGGAGATTTACCTATTTATTTTACATTTCAAATGAATTGCTCATTATTCTGTCATTCTGGGATTTTATTCTGTAATTTATTTTGCGGGCCCTGACAAGTTGAAAATTAGCCCTGGTTCTCCTCTCTCTTGCATGTTAATTGTCAGGCCCACGGTTCAACTGTTTCCTTGCTGGACCAAGGGACCTGACCCGTTATTCAGGGAGAGAAAGGAACCAGGCTGTGTAATCCCGTAGCTGTTGTTGCTGATTCAACTGTGACAGAAATGCTTTTTTTCTTCCCTCACTCCCTCACCTCTCAGGTCAATGTCAAAGGACAAATTACCCTGTGCAACTTGCTACTGAAATACATCACGGCAGTTCAGAAGTGCATAGCATCCCTTATGGTGTGTGGGCATGGGTGTGGATGTGCAGTTAGTTCTGAGCGCAAAGGCTGTAAAATACAAACGTTGGAGAATACACTGTTTCGGGGTCTAAATCAGAATCGGCCTTCTGTTTTTGAGGTTAGGATGAAACGTTCCCTGGTGAGGGACTGTCCTTAGGCTGCCTATTTCCAGCTCTACTTTCCTTTTCTATGCTCTTATTTTTTGTCTTGTGTTGGTGCTGGAGAAGACAGACCAGTAGTCTGCTCCAGCTGGCAAGTTCCCAGGCTCCTGTGATGCCCCCTTGCCTGGATTAGGTCTTTGTCTCCTGTGGGTCCATGTGCCTGTGCTTGCTGATCAGCTCCTTGCAAACAGGTTGTTGTGCTTGTACACTTGCTTGGCTCCTGGATAGCTGTGTGCCATCCAAGTTCTATCCTGCCCTGTCCAGCCTCTCTTCCTTCCTCTTGCAGAACACCGTATTATGGAAAACCAATTTTCTGTCTGGATTAGTTCTTTATCTGCCAATTGAACACTGTGTGCTGTTTCTGTTGCCCTGTGAGCTGCTGGGACCCATGGGCCCTGCACGTTGCTCCTTTATTATCCAGTTGAAGATCAGCTCTTCTGTGCTGGAGAGGAGGCTTGTTAAGGAAATTCACAAAAGGCGAAAGACATTGGTAGGCACTAGAAAGAGCAAGAGGAAGAATTCAGAGGATACGAAGGGGGATTTTGATCTCCAGGCTCATTTGTTGGTGGGAAATAAGCTGAGCAGGCTCTCACCTCAGTGAGAGCCAAGAGCAGAAAATCCACTGGGATTTTCTTTGTGATGCTTTCCCTGACAATGGTACAAATCCAAAGTACCTCGCTGATTTTTTGTTTTGCCCAGTCTGAAATAAGCAGTATGAGATTGCTGTTATTTGCTGGGCTGAGTTATTGCCTGCTGCTTCCAGTGAAGTTCTCTGGCAGGTGCAAGGGATGGGGTAGANCCCCGATGCCATTCGTGGACACTGTATCTTCCCACCCTTCTCGACCTGGGCCATTAAGGGCATGTTTGGGAAGTCACTGCTCTGCAGGACTAGAAAAAGCTGTCTTGGTTCTGCCTCAGCATCTCTGCAAGGTAGGCTAGATTTGGCCAGATGTAGCCCTGCACAGAAGTCTTGGGTGCTGTTAGCAGCTCTGAGAGTGACCATAGTCAAACTGCTCCCTTGTGTGTGTCTGCACTGCTCAGTCTATCTCATCGGATTTACTAGCATCAGGACAGTGGCTAATAGATGTTATGTGGTGTTCCATGGGGGGCAGGGGATGTGCAAGCCAGTCTGGTCCAGCTGAGTGCCTTCCATGGTCTTGCCTTTCCTCTGCAGGTCAGCGAGGCTGTGTGCTGTCTGAGGCTGAGGGCAGGTGAGCTAACTCTGAAGAAGCTAGCTGCCTCTCGGTGTGCTTACACTGTAAGCTGCTTGAAGTGAGGCGCACCTTTTGGTCCTGCTTTGCTCAGTGCTTTGTGCATAGAGGAGTGTGGGTTGAAGCAGGGTCTTTTAGACAGGGCTGCAGTGTGAGCAATGGTAAGAGCACCTTAAACATGAGCAAGCGACTCTGGTGCTGTTCTGTGGGAGCCCTGCTGTGTCTTTGGGCCTGGGTCAAGCTTCTGTGCCTTCCCTGGAAACTTCCCTTGCTGATGGGTAGGATATGCCTGTTTCTGATGTTCCACAGTGCAGGGAAGAGTGGGGTGGCTGAGTGTCAAGTACTCATTTGAGTGAACAGTGGCTTGGAAAGAATTTTCCAACTGGATGTCAGGTGTGCTTATTTCTGGATATTTAAGTACTCTTGACTTGGCCCTAACTGAATTTGTGTCCCGGCATTTTTCTTGATTATTCTCTGATTCCTCTGCGTCAGTGTTTAGTTGAAGATGGATTGGGGAAAAGAGTGGCATGCATCCTGCTTGGAGGATGTGGATCATCTGCATGCATCTTTCAGCCTCTCAGCAGGCTCCAGTGAGGAGCCCAGTTAAATTCTGGCCTTGTCCACCCCTCTTAAGGTCACTCTCTTCTGTTTCCCTTCCTGCTGCCCTCCTTACACCAGTGAGGATTGCAGAGCTGCCCAATTGGCACCTCTCCCAGAGCGGGGTAGCGATGCTAGGAAGCATGTGGGGCTGAGCAGGCTCTCCCATGCCTCTCCCCACATGCTGGCTCTTTGGGGTGCGATGGGGAGGGTTAACAGACCATCAGTAGGCATTTGGTGGAAGAGTTTGTGTCCTGCCTGGTTAGACCCTGCTAGAGGAAGGACTCTGGAGCCCTGCCTGAGCACTCCTGGCTCTGCTTTCAGCTGAGCATGGGATGACAAATAGATGTTATTCCTGCAAATGCTTCTTTCACCCATTAACAAGTCGTTAATGGTGCAGAGATCCAGTAACAATCTTTCAGACTGGCTTGGGCAGTTGTGTGGCAGTGTCCCTACCAAGCAGCATCTCCTGCTTCTTCCTGTGACTGGGAGAGCACTGAGGGGGATGGGGGACTGCTGCTAGGGAACAGGAGGAATTTAGAGGTTTAAGCTCCTTACTCAGCCCCCATAAGATGAGCGTAGCCAGAGATGCAGCCGGTGTCCCTCTGACAGCTAGGGAATGCAGGTCTCAAAATCACTCATGGTGCTGCAGGTGATCGCTTGCTTTAGGCTCATTTTCCCCAAATCTTACTGTTCCCAGACAGACTGGGAAGGTGAAGAGCAACCTTCACTTAGTTCAGCAGGCCATGTGCTGGTGGGGGTGGTTATCTGATGTTGCAAAGCTCCATGTGCCTCTTAACTGTAAAAATGCCTGTTTCTTTTGAAGCTACATAAGCAGTCACATCACTGAGAGCACTAAGTAGAAAATAAAGCCCCTCAACATTTTCCCTGCTGGTAACATATTGTGAAAAGCTTTGCTTCCTTTTAAAAGAAGCAAAAAGCTTTGCTTTACTGCCAATAGAAGATGCATTTCTCTGGCAAATGGCATAAAATAAATCTGAATAGAGGTAATTTGGTGCAAAGGAATTACTGTGATAGAAAAATCAATGTTGGATAACACTAGTTTCTTTTAAAATAAAAAAGGGGGGGGGAAGGGAGGGTTACAGTCTGGCATTTTGCATTGTTCTATAGCTGTTTGCCTCCATATTTTCTGTAGCCTGTCTCAAGGAGACCTTGCTGTGCCTCTTTTTTCTGGACAGGTTTAGATTTGCTGTCCTGTTTTGCATGAGAAATGGATGACTAGTTAGACTAGCCCCAAACTCCAAAAATGTTCGTTTAGTTCTGGATGATCCCACTTCTAGGAATGGTGGGATAGCATAGGGATGGCAATGGCAAGGCCTTGGACACCCATGTGGTCTGGTGGAGGATGCAGAGACTTAGAGCATCTGATAATTGAGCCATTGGTTGCATGCAGCTCAGTGTTTTTTAAAAAGAAAAGTGTCTAAGGTAAGGGGATACTTGGTCAGCTTAGGCTGTTGAGTTGTAGAGCTGGCTTGTTCTGTCTCACATCTTTCCCTCTTTATCAACAGGGTGTCTTCCAGCACTGCCAAATTAACCTAGGGCCACGTAAGCCTGGGTGTCAGGAAGCCTGTTTCATGGTGCCACAGTGGCCTCCTCCCCTTCTGGCCCATTCTTAAAGCTCGTGTCTGACTCCCCAGCAGAATCCAGAAGCTCCTAAGGGTGCTGTCACTTGAGAAGAGGCTTCGTCCCTTCTGCCTCAGCAGGCACTAGCTGGGGTGAGGACATTAGGGAGCAGAGCAGCACACAGTGGGGGCAGCAGGTAGGGATGCAGCTGACCCGAATGCATCTCTTCTCCTCGGTGCCTGTCAGTCAATATTCCTTCCCAGAGCTTTGAGAGTGAGGGATAAGAAGTGAAGGGGAGGGTTGAATTATGGCTGGAAAAACACCAGATTCTTTGTTGTTGTTGTTTTTGAAAGGTTTGCCAATTAAAAAACTTACCTCCATGGCTTGCCTAGTCTAGTAATGAATTGATTTTTCTGTGCCTTGGTGTATTTTACAGAAGCCCTGTCAATATAAGGCACTTGATTCAGTTGATAAGAAATGGGCTAGAGACTCCAGACTGGGGTTTTAATCACTGCAGCATCACTGGTGACTTTTCAAGTGACAGATTTCCCATTAACCTGGGGAACCCTGTTCAGCTTGTTCCTGGGTGCCCTCTGATCAGCTGATGTTTGCAGTGACAATTCCCCCCACAGGCACTGGTGTTTGTGGCTGCAGGACTAGGGAGCTGAGCAGTGATGGGGAAGGGAAGAGTGAATCTCCAGATCAGGATCTTGCTGCTACCTCGGCAGATGTGCTGCTGGCTCTGGTGCTGACATCCCACTGTCATGCTGAAGCTTAAGAATGTTTGGCAGCAACTAATTAACACACTAACAACTATTTTGTGCCAGGAAGCTGCACAGACTCTGCAGATCTGGATGCTATGCACTATTTGGGGAGGCTGAGATCTCTTTGACTTGAGTCTACAGTGAGTAATAAGAATGCTGCTGTGCACCAAAGGTGGGGTGTAGAGCTCTGGCTGCTTCTGATAAAAGGTCACCACTTGCAGATGGCAGAGGCAGCAGCCTGTGGGCACGATGGCAACTTGCTGAACACGGAAAGATCAGTGAACTGGCCTGTGCTGGAAGCTGGGCAGTCAGGCTCTTCAGAAGCACTGCCTCACCACTTGCCTTGTCTAGGAGTTGGTAGGGTCTTAGTGTGCTCTGTGCAGGCAGTGAGCTGTCTGTGCTTGTGGTGGTTCTGACCTCTCCTACAAAACATGAGTGCTGGTGAAGATGCTGTTCAGGTGGGGATGCAGAGTCTGGTTGTACGGGGTCATTAGCTTGAGTGCTGCAATGGTGGGTCTCCTGCAAAGCTTTTGAAATTGATGGAAACTTTCTGAGACTTTTGCAGGCCCTAGAGTTATGGGGGTGCCCAAGAAACCACACTTCCCCCTTACACATCAGAGCTGGACATGAAGCACTGGGCCCCTCCCTGCAAAGAGGAGACATGCTGCCCTCATTATGTCTGGGTAGTGAGCTATTCTTTGCTAATGTGGCATTCCCCTGACTTGGGGTTGCGCCGTGAGGCTCTGCCCAGCCCTGTTCTCCACAACATTGCTATGTACGCTCCCCCAGGCTGCTGTGGGAACAGAGGGCTCTTCCTTGCTCCAGTGGAGCTCGGATGCTGCCTGCTGCTCCTGGCCCTGAAAGAGAAGTTGCTGGTAGAGGGGTGCTGCCTCTCTCTGCCTTTCATGAGAGCTCTTTCTTCTCAGCTGGGCAAATAGAAAACTCATGACCCCCTCTGCTGGCAGTCATCTCCGGCTGAAATATTACTTCAAGCCGATATAAACTCATTCACATCAGTGTGAAGTGACAATGCAAGGGTTTTCCTTGCCTTTCTCATTAAGAATAAATATGCCCTCTGAGACAGCCTGTTTACATCCTTTAATGGGCCTTTGCTATCTGAAGCAGGATCACTCCCTGCTCTGCAGGGTGAGCCATGCTTGCTGAGCACCCTCTTATCTTTCTGTTCCTCCTACAAGGAGTGGCAAGTACTCCTGAGTCACCTGTGCTGGGCTCCTGGGACTCCCTCCCCTGGGACTGGCTGTATTTCAGCTCTGCTGCTAACACTGGAAATAATCTCATTTCTTGCTTTAATTTCCCTTTTCTCAAGTGCCTGCAGGGCAAACCAGGACTCAGCCTTGTCTCTGACAGCCAGGTGATGCTAGGACACAACGTGGAGACTAGCTTAGACTTCAGAAATAATTTTAATTTTTTTGCTGTTTTACCAAAGAGGGGTTATTCTGCTAAATGAGTTGATTTAGGGCTCTTGAGGCTGGGAGTTGCACTAATCTGTGCATTATCTGAGGAGAGAAGTAGCCAGCAGCATGAGGTCTGAGCTGCGGTGCTTGCATGAGCTGGGCTGCAGGACAATACGAGCATATTGTGTCCTGCATGCTGTGACAGACCCTCTGGCAAACTTCAGAAAGTGTTAGGAGCCTGGAGGTGGGTTACTCAGGCCAGAGTTTTAATCTAGAGAAAGAGGGGCTTGAGTAAAAGGTAGTGCTGTAAAGGCATGGTTTGCGGGAGTATGGCTTATAGTGTTTTGGGAAAGGGGATAGATGAAGAGGAATTGGGTTGATTTATCACAAGGGTTGTCCTAGTGCAGAACTGTTTCTTTTTTTTTTTTTAAGAGAAACTTTGGAACTTCAGAGTTTAAGATACCTTATTCCTTAGGGTTATTTTTAGCTTGCTATGGCAGTGAGATGAAAGCATCTTCCTGGTCTCTCTAAATGAGGAGCTGCTTGCTTCTGTTCACTAGGTCTGTTTTATAGGTGAAGGAAGAGAGTAATAGAGCCAAAAGAGTAATCATCTCTCTTCCAGCATGGGGCTATTTCATAGCAAGACCTTTGTTTTTAGCCTACTGGTGAGGAGCGGCGCTCAGCTGCAGGATTTCCACAAAAGAAATGATGCCGTCACTGGCTCCCTCCTACAGCTCAGGAGGGTCTGAATAAAGAGGGGGTGATGCTGTTTGGCCATCCTCGGGGCAAGGCGCAGAGGTGTTGTGACTTGGTTCGGGCTGGCACAGGCAGCTCTCTGACTCTTCAGTCTCAGTGTGAAATGCAAACCCCCTCGAGTTGACTGATGGGCTGTGTGTAGAGGCAGAGCGAGCTGCCTGCTCTGCTGCTAAGGGCTTAGACTGGAGAAAACTGGAGATGTCTGATTTGTCTTTCTTCTGCCTCGCATATGCTAGATTGAGGCTCTGCAGAGCTAGGTGTGGTACAAACTTATATTGCAGATCTGGTTGCTCGCTGTGTACCCTACCAGGGCATACTCTGAGGGAGCAGACCAGTGCTGTCAGACCTGCTGTAGCCTGGGCTTTCTAGGTGGTCTCCCATGGCCCACATGCCCAAGCTGCTCTGTGCGCATGCTCATGTAAAGGTGTTTAAGGAAACCACTCCACCTGCAGAGAAGGTGTTTTTTCACGTGCTCTTTGCTCAGTGGGGATGGCTGACCCTTATCCTCTTCTGCAGGCAGTGAGATGAAGTCTCTCAGGTTTGAAGACCACTTTCGATCCATTCATGCTCCTTGGCACTGACGGGAGAGCAAAGACCTTGTGGTTAACTGACTTAGCTCAGAAAAGTTCTTATCTTTGCTCTACACTGCATTCTCCCTTTAAACCAGTTCCCTGAGACAGTGAATTAACTGCTCACTGGTTATATAGGCTGTATAGTTCTTTTCCTGTCTTGGCTGGCGCCCAAAGGTGCTGTGTGCCAGGTAGGAGGCAGGGGACACCTTGCAGGTAGCTGGTGGAGCTGGAAGAAATGGGAGTCTGGGCAAGTAACCTGCAAGCAATGAGGTGATCATCACCCTATTCTCTGCTCGCAGCCTGAGGGGCAGAAGTCTGGGTGGGTGAAGGAGCAAGGGGCTCTGCTCAGCTCACTCCTAAGATCTCTATATCCAGTTTCCATAGACAGCAAAATATAATGTCCTGAGCTGGCACCATTTGGCTCTAAAACCCCCCTTTCCTGACTCCTCCTCGATCATGGAGGAGGGTAGTGTATGTTTATACCACCTGTGGTGCTGACCTGTTAACTAGGAAGTAGTTTTTCTACTAAAGGCTGGAACTGGCCCAGTTTGGTCTGTACAAAGCAGCTTTTTCCAGTGTTGTAATAAAATTTTTAAAAAAAAAAACTCATAAAGAGGAGATTTTGAAGACTTTATCCTAATCGTATGAATGTTTCTGCATTAAAGTATTACTGTAATGAGAATGTGTCAAAGGCTTTGCTGGCAAACCCATTAAAACAGATTAGAGCATCTATCTGCACTATAAAAAGATCTTTTTAGTAGAACTACCCAAAATTCCAGCTGTCACAAAACAAGAGACTCCTGAAATACCCTCTGAGCAGCTGTTAGAACTGGAGAAGACTCAGCCACATGGTCTTGCTTTGATTGTTTGCAATGCAAAAAGTACTTTGACCCTTGGGCTATCATTCCTTGGGGAAATCTCTGGCTAGAGGAGTTAATGACCTCTCATTAAGCCCAGATAATTGTCACCTCAATTCTCAGCTGACTGTGGGGGGAGAACAAGGGCGCTGCTGTGTGATGTGCTGTGTCTTGTGGCTTTCCCTTGGCCACAACCTGTCCCCACCTCCCTGAGCATAAGGGCTTGTTGGTCAGACAAAGGCAAGGCCAAGTTCAAAGCAATGGCAGCTGCTCGCCTGTGTGACAGTGAAATGGTGCCAAGGAGTTCGCAGAGACATTAGACTAAGGTGGGCTGTGAGAAACTGACTTCTTTGGAACTGATATCAATCAGAATGTGTTCTTTTTCATTGAAGCCACTTCAATTTTTACCCAAATGCCCTCTGTTCTCTAGTAAACTTTTTTAAAGTTTTAATATAAAATCCTCCTCCATGTCTGAGACTAGCTTAGGTGAAATGCCATTTTCACTTGAAAAGAATAATGGAGGGGGAGAAATATCTAGTCAGCCACCTTGGTAATCACACACCCCCCCCCCCCCCCCCCAACCACAC
>VXAL01004012.1:285936-315363 GCA_013399475.1 Chauna torquata | reverse complement strand
CCCCCCAACACCACCAATACTTCATTCAGGGGTGTGTATGAGGACACATACAAGGGCTAAAGGAGCTGGGGAGTATCTGAGAGAAAACAGAGGCAGGATCAGATTAGCATCAATGCTTTTGGGTTTCTGCCCTAGTAACAATCCAGGCTTCAGTCCCCAGATCCTTGTTTTGATCCTTTTGAGCTGGGAATATAAAAAGGAATACTCCTCCATATTCAACAGATGCATCTGAAAAACGAATAAAGGCAAGAGAAAGTGCCAGATTCTTTAACTTCTTTGAAAGGACGAGCATATAAAAGAATCCTTTATTTAAAAAGGGGTGAAAATTGACAGGGTTTAAAAATTCAAGAAAGAAAAGGGGGAGGGGGGGGAGAAACATAATTACATAATTTTAACCTGTAATTGTCATTTTCACATTCACAGTAATACTTCTGAGGCCTTTCTTTGTGCTGTGACTCCTAGGTTTTCTTGCTCTTGTCCCCAGTCCTAAATGCAGTCTTATGGCACGAAGCTGCTTTGTCTCCTCTCCTCACCTGTTTTACTCCCTTCCCAAGAGTGAGGTGCAGTCCTCTGTGGGGAGACCTGGCCTTGCAGTTGCACTCCTAGTGTACGGCTTGTGCCAGCACAAAGCTGCAGGTACCGTTGTTTGGAACAGCTTGTCTTGCAGACTCCACTTAGTGCTTCTTTCCTGTTCTGATGGCTGTAGGTTATGTATCGCATAAGAATTTGGGATGGCCTCTGTTTTTCCATCCTTTAAGAGATATGTATGGCACCTGAAAAACATGCGCTAGATTACCAAGCAAGTAGCCACGGCTTTCAATGAGTGAAGAGGGGCAACTGTGTTGACATTTGGGGGTACCTATGGACCCCGCCGCTTACTGATGATAGTAGTTGCTGGTTTAGCAGTGAGACTGTTGCACTCTTTTCCAGTGCTTTTGTTGCATGTATAAATGATTTTATAGTCCGGTTTGATCCCCTGAGATCTGTAGGAGAATTCTACTTTTGCTTATTGGGTCTTTTAATGACTGTGTAGGAGGGAAGTGGCTTTTACAGCAAGTGCAGCTATGAAAGCAGTCACTTGGCAGCAGAGTGGTTTACAAGGGGTCAGGTTGCTTTAACACACATGCAAATTACTGTTGTTTTTGTGTTGAATCCCAAAGCAGGTGAAATCTTTCCTCAGGAAAAAATACCAGGACAAGAACATCATACTTTGGTATTACTGGAAAGCACTGAGCAGTGCCTGTAAAGTGCCATCATGCTTTGTTTGCTTCCACTTAGTCAATTGACTGACCTCCATTTTACATAGACAGCCATGTGATTTGAGCTTAATGAGTCAATGGTGTGTGGGACAGAAACGGGTGGCTGCTTTAAGTATGGGTGAAAGGCCCATTTATGCGTCTTAAGAATTGTTAAAATTGATGGGAGTAGATAATACCCAAAGTATGACACTTAAAAATGCTCTGCAGCTGCTCCCATGGCTTTCAGTGCACATACACACAAGCACCTTGTGGCTCAGTGCCCTCTGGGACTGAGATGATGTGGGTGGAGGACACAGCAGTGGCTGTGTCTCCTGAGGGCTCCCTGCCAGTGCACAGCTTGTGTCCTGGGGCGGGTGGGAGGCAGCTGCCTGCTCTTATTCTGTTTCCTTACTGAAGCAGCTTTTGCATCTGCAGTCCTCCACTGCAGAGTGATTCCAGGGGAGCTCTCAGCGCAGGCTCAGCAGGGTCACAGGTGCTGCCATAGATGTGGCACCTGTGGTTTATGTCCATGCCAGCTTCAGCTGCAAAGTGTGGAGCTGTGGGCTTGTTCTGTCCAGGCTTCTCCATTCGGGAAGAGGCACCAGGACCCAACCCTTCAGAGGCAGTTCACTGTCACAGGGTGTCCTGCTCAGGTGCAGTGCCAGACTGAGGGCTCGGAGCATCTCCTGTCTGGTAGGACCAGGTCAGCCCAGAGCTGTGAGTGGTGTAGGATCTCTCCTGAGATTGGTGAATGATCCCCTTGCTACTACTGCTGTGTAACATGAAAATAAACCATTGTGTATATATAAAAGCCTGCAAGGTAATTAATATCCTAGCCATTAAATTCTACTGTAGTATACTCAATGTTAATAAGCTAGCTAAGAGCTCTTCTTGAAATTAATAAGTTGTAAATGACCCAAGGGCCACTGCTTCATGCTTGCTTTTTTCCTCCTATTTACAGACCCAAAATTACAGAATTTAAATAGAAAGACAATTTTCATTTATGAGCTAGTATCATTATTCATAACTGGAGAGTTGTAAGGAATAAAAAGCCTTTCCAGTTAATTAGAAACTTGAGCATCTCAGGGAAATTTGGAAGGGAAGAAAATCTGTGCTTGATGGAGGTAAACAAATATAAAATACAAATCAAAAGGACAGGTAATGTAATTTCTGTAGAAATTTCAAAGTGCTTGATCTTAAGGGTCCAGCTCTCTAGTGTAGGCCAATGGTCTCACTGCAGCAAGTGTGGAGCGTGCCAGGAGATACCAGTTGCAGCACATCCAGGGTGTTCCCCTCTTCCTGGCTGCTGTATTTATTTCAGGAGAGAAAGATAGATGCGCTCCAAGGAGAGTGGGAGAGGAAGTGATGCAACAGGTTCTGATATGGAAGGAGCACATCCCTTTTTGATGGTTGTGCTGTACAGCTCTGCAGCTTTCCCCTGTGCTGACCTGCTTGGTCTGTTTGAGCTTCCTGTGACACATGGGAGAGGCGCTTGGGAGGAAGCGGGAGTCTGCCTCCCAGAGCAGGGCAGGGTGATAATGAACCTTGCTAGCTGGCTGAACTGTAGAACTAAGCATCTATTTTAGTGAGGCTGGCGGTTGCTACTAATAGTCTTAGGTTGCCTTTAGCCTTGGATTGACAGCTCTTTAAGATTATTTAAGTGAATGTAAAGCTTCATATAATGAAGCCTTCTGCTGGAACATGCTACCAGTGTTAAAACTTCTGAGCAGGGAAACTGAGGGATGCACAAGTAGCAGAAACAATTGTCAACCCTTTGAAGAATGTTAAGTGATCCTGGAAGTCACTGCTTGTTGTGTGTTTACTGGTACTTCTTTGGCTGTGGGCATCCCAGGGAGGCAGCTGTGTCCATTCCCTTTGATACCAAGCTGTAAATAATGGCAGAAAAGCCAGCAAACTCTTATCTTTTCATTGTTGGACTCTCCAAATTGCCAATTACTTGAGATTGTCTTCAAGAGACCAAGCTCCTGGAATCCTGTGAGTACAGGAAAGTCTTTGCTCTTATTTAAGTAAGGAAGGGAGAGAGGAATTTTTTTCATCTTGTTCTTCCTTGTATTTGGATGCAGACCTTTAAGCTGGAATCACCTCCTTCCTGACTTCCCAGAGCAAATGTAGAGAGCTAGAACCTTCCCCTCAGTGTAGTGAGGCCAGGTGAGACCTGGACATTCACTCGTTGTGTGCTTCTTGCCCACAAAGCTGGATGTGTGGCTCTATCCTTGCGCACTTCAGTCAGCAGCCAGAGCATTTTCCTCCAGTCCCTGCACTGCTTTGTGAGGACCTAGAAGTCAGTGAGCTGCAGCCAAGGAGGGATGTTCAGTTTTCCACTGGGGGGTTGGGGCTGGAAAATCTGTTGGTAAAAGTGTCCTTTTAATAAAGGCTTGACTCATGCCTCCTTGCCTTCAGAGCAGTAACTGGCTGTTGATCTCTTAAAAGCCCTTCCTATTCAGGGGGGATTAGAGGGCTCTGAAAAAGGCCTCTGTTTTTGTTCCTGAATGGACAGCGTGGTTCAGGCTGGTAATGACCAGCACTGGCTCTGGAGGTGCTGGAGAAGGATGGAGCTAGAACTGGCAAGTCCGCTTGCAGACACAGAGCTGAAACAAGTGGGCCCAAATTCCCTCTCCCTCTCTGAAAAGGGGCAGAGTGGAAGAAGCCTGCAGTGCTTTGTGTGTGACTGACTCTTTTCTTGTTCTCAGGGCTGTCAATCTTCTATTCCCTGCTGGCAGCAGAATCTCTAATTAAAACAAATTAGAGGGAGAATACCTAGTGGTATAAAATGCTGTGCTAATTATGTGGCTTGCTCAGTAGAAGAGCTGGGCTGTGGTTTTCTTAATCTCTTTTCTAAGAGAAGGTGGCATTGCTCAGATACTGGGGGGAGAGGGAGTCTTGGAAACTTGGATTGTTTTGTTTGTGTCCATGGTAGGCATATGAGACTGCCTCTGTGCCCAAAGTACTGGCCCAGTTCCTGTATTAATGATACTCTTTCCACATTCTTCTGAAACATGGTGTTTCTACTGAGCTGCTGTGCTCAGAAGCAGAAACATCTCTGATGCTACGTGCAATCCCCCTGTAGCTCCAGATGCTCATCTTCTTCAATCCCTACCCCATCCCTTAGGGACAACTAGGGAAGAGATTGTAAATTCGTAATTATGGACCTTTTCAAACCTAGATTAGTTCCTTCAGTCTATCAGGTGAATACATATTTATAAGTGTTCTTAAAAAATGCACCATCCTTCTCTCAGTGAGGTGTGATGAATCCATCACGTAAATACATGCTCAGGTGCAGAATGGAAAAATCCTTAGGGTATTTCTTGGGATTATTAGAGGGATGTTCCTTGAGTAGCTTGGCTTCTCTCAAAAGTAGTAATAAAAAAAAGTGATTTAACTGTATACAATGCACAGATCATTTACTGGGTATTTCTTCTTTATCAAAAGCATACTGGTGCCCTTCAGGCAAACTGTCTTTCTCTTACATCTGCAACTTGGTTCATGTTAGGAGTAGTAAGTTAAAAACTTAAGGAATAGCACACCTATGCTGATAAGATCAAACTCCGAAGAGCGTGTCTTGTAAATACAAAACCAAAAAACTCAGTTTCTGATGCAAGAAGCTGTTTGGGGAGATGCCTGAATCTGAAGTTTCTTGTGATCTGGTCTCTTGGAGTTCCTTTTCTGCTCTGGTAAGGCTTAACCAGTTTTGCATTTCTAGTTTTGCTATGGAATATGGAGCAAAGGCTTTCTGAAGGTGCTGAGCTGGTTGCAGTTATCCCTGTGCTCTGATTAAGGAAAAAATACCTGCAGCGAAGCTCTGGCCAGAGTCTTCAATGCCTGAGGTTGGGCTTAATGTGTTGCAGGTAAAGCATGGTGCATGTGCAGCACCCTGCTGAACTGCAGAGGTGTCTCCAGACCACAATCTGATGGTGCCAGGTTAAGAGAGAGAATGTCACCTTGTGCATGTTGGCAGCTATGGGCTGATGGAGGAGTTTTGAATCCTGAGTGCTTTGTTGTAGCCTGAGCTTTGCCAGTCATTTGCTGCATGATTATGGGAAAGCTGCTACTCTTCCGTATCTCAGTTTCCCTAGTAGAAATCCAGGTCCTTGAGCTAGACTGACAGTAATTCCACGGCCAACATTCCCTGAGTCTCACTAGGCTCTGATATAAACGTAGATGCATCAGCACTGTAGGCCTCTCTGTAGTACCCCCAGCACCTGGTGCCTGACCTCTACTGCTGGTCCAGCAGTTCTGCTGTATTTCTATGCTTGAGGAAGTTGGTGCTTGCAAGGGCTTGGACTCTGGAGGAGTCTGGGTGTGTGTGCTTTGTGGGGGGCTTGCAGCTTGTAGCAGCAAGGGTTGGGTGTGTGACTGTTCCCCTGGTCAGTCAGACCTGCCTTTCTTCCTCTGTATGAACAATTTTGTGTTCAGGCTCTGTCATGAGAGATTATGACAATGAATGAGCTGCCTCTCTTTTAGGGGAGAAGTTTGGGGTCTAGTAGTGTTCTTGGGGAAGGCTTGTGTGCCTGTTGCTGGGTCTGGTGCTGACTTGTAGGTAGCCTTGAACAACCTTGCACAAGTTCTGGTTTGGTTTTGTGCTGCGGTTTCTGACTGCAGAACCTGGAATGTAGCATTTACTAGTGTTTTGAATATCTAGTTCATCATTTTTCTGTTGACAAATGTTGGTGAGTCTTAAAATAACACTAGGGTATGTATCTGGGATATACCTGTGATTATAGTTAATTGGGGCTGTGAGTGCTTAATTGGATTGATGCCAGGGCACTCAATCCTACTCAAAGTCAAACTTGCCTCTAAAATCCTCTTGCTGCTAGGCAAAAGAATACAGTTTCTCCAGATTACTGGGTGCAAGTGGAGGGAAATGTTCAGTATCACAGCTGGAAGTGAGTGTTTCATCTCTGAGCCAAGTTAAGAAAATTTCAAAACTCCTTTCTGACCCTAATTAATAGGATAATTCTACTTTCATTGCATGCCATTACTTAACTTCTTAGAAAGGAGACAATTATGCTGGAGTGTTAATAGCAGTATCCTAATTTAATGTTGCATGGAATGGCTGATGTGGAACAAAATCTGGGATTCCATGGCTACAACTCTCCAGAGTCTGCCTGTCTCAAAGGGAAAGGACTCTACTTTTTTTTTGTGTAGTCTAGACTGAGCTCATGTGAACCTTACTCTCATCAAATCCACACACAACTGAGTGGAAGCTGCATGATACCAGCTGCCACCAGCCACAATCCAAGCCGGTCCAAGTGTTTTTGTTTTTTTTTTAAAAAAAAAAGTGCAAGTATCTGAGTGTGGGTCTGCTGGACAGAATAAAGATCAGCATGCAAGGAGGGTGGTACCTCCTCTTCATGGCAACCCTTTCAGTCCCAAATAATAATACACCTGTCTGTAGGTGCTATTTTAAGCCAGGTTGATGGTGTCTGCAGATGTTGCTGCGGCTCTCAAGGGCTCCCCCACTGAGCTGTGATACAGATAAATGACTTGTGCCTTTCTAAACCCTGATTGCTTGTGTTGTAAGCAATTGTGGGACTGTGCGTTAGGGATGCTAAATCTGGGGCTCTGCCAACATGGAGGTATTTTGGCTGTTCAGGTATGACTTTTCCAAGGGATGTGTCTGTTCTGATGAGACCAGCATGCCAAGCTCTTGGAGGATCCTCTGAAATCCCTCTCACGCTTCTGAGGAGGCTTCGCTCTGTCACCTATGACTGGCAGGTCATCGTGATGGACAAGAGTGACTCCTGGCACTGAGTGCCAGAAGATCCTTCTCCAGTAATCTTTCTCCTTTTATAGTATCCTGTTAAGTTAATCTTTAAAAAATTGCCATTTCTTATGTTACAGCCTGAAGATGTTGCTGAAAAGTTTCATTAATTGTTACAGCTTATTATGGTTTTAATTACTGCTTTTTTAATGTTGGCTAGCTTTCTGTAGTATGAATCTGCTAGATCTCATTTTCTTTTTTTTTGTGTAAAGCAGAGTGCTTTACGATCTAATTACAGTGGACTTCATAGAGTTAGCTGAGGGGCAGTATTAATTACCCTTTGCCCCAGCTCATCTCTTGATGCATTTTCTAATTTTCTGATTATTTCTCTTTATGTTCTTTGCATTGTGAAGGTAAGAAATAAAATAAAAACAACCAGGAAGGTCAAGGTTTGGGGCGGCAAAAATTGTGTGCAAAACATCACCAACTGCTTTTACACATGGCTGACCTGCACTGCCATAGCTGAATATGGTGGGCTGTCTCAGGAAATTCAGAGCAGGGGCATAGCTCTCTGCAGTGGTTTGCCTCCTCCCTATTCTCTTTCTGCTCCTCATGTTAGAGGATTGATGGATTTCCGCCCCCCCTGCCTCCACCCTGCCATGAAGGCTAAATCTAATGGTGAAGTGAGCAAGTAGAGGAGATGGACAGAGGCAGCTGGCGATATACTGTGGCCAGGTACTCATTAAAGTCTCCAACTCTCACAGCAACCATTAATGACTAATTAAGTTGTGCTACCAGTGGCTCCACTGTAGCACTGATTAATAGCCCTCTCCACTGCACGCAGTGCCCGCACTGAGAAGTGGGGCCTGCGTGGCAGGCAGATGCCCTGCTGGCCCTGGGGCAACCCCTGCCTGGGTAGCGGGCAAGGAGATGGATGTGCTGTTGTACTCAGGGATGGCGACGGGTTTGTAGGTCTGAGCATCCCCAAAGCCAGCTCTGCTGTTACAAGTCCGCTCCCTGGCAGTGAGCAGTGGCTGGCTGTTCCCCTGCCCCACAGGAGAAGGGGAGGCAGGTGGGAGATTATTTGCGGTATGTGCTCGTGGTGGCCTGTATGCTCCTCTGGCTCCTGCTGTAATTTACTGAGGCTGCATGGTTTATTAACTGTGGTCTTGGAATGATGGATGGTGCTTGTTTAATGCAAACCTGCCTTTGGTGCTGCTTCTTCAGCAGATGCTGATTTGTTCTCTTTCCTCCTCTGCATTGGAGCTGATAGAAACCTAGCTGGTATCAGCATAAGGGTCTGTTTTGTTTTCTGCCCCCCTCTGACATTTATATGAATATGGTCTTGTTCCTTTTCCTTCTACTCTACCAGCTACCTCCTCTCCCCTTTGCCTTGATAAGAGCCTGGCTCAGTTTCAGGTGCAGAGGGGAGGCTGCTGCACACAGGCACAGAAAAGCCAAACCCTGAACACGGGTGGGCAGCCACTGACAACAGGGCAGCACTGTGTGGGTGCCGGGGGCTTGCTGAGGGCAGGAATGGGGAGCAGGCAGCAAGCAGCACGTTGTCCAGCTGGACAGAGCCAGTGCAGGGACAGAGCTGTCCCTTCCATCTGCAGCTGCACCTTGGGAGGGGACCCCACATCCACAGAGCTTCCTGTGTGCTGGGCCTGGAAGAGATGAATTCATGCATTGGCTGCTCTGTCTGGCTTTGCCTGCAGCCTCCAAGAAAGAACAGGATCCGCTGCCCTCCCAGCACAGCGCTGGGCAGAGATGAGAGCCAGCCCTGCCACTGGGAACAAGGAGAGCAGTAAGGGCTGTGGGGCAGGACTTGAGCTGGCCTGGCCCCACTGGTGTGTGGCTGGGAGGCTGGTGCAGAGGCAAGGGGGAGGTTTATTAATTGCTTGGTGGTGCTATGTTACATGGCCCATTTGCAGCTTTTTCTTGTCTGTTTTGAAACTGTGAAATGAGGCACAGTAATCAAGGAGGGTTTTAATAACCATCCCAGCTCTGACATTTAAATTACAGATGGCATTTTCAATTAAACAGGCACTCTCAGCAGGTTTAATTTAGCTATCAGTTCTGCTCTGTTCTTTAAGTGCTTTCTTAAAAATGGTGACGAATTTAAAACTTGCTCCAAAGGGAGGAGAAGCTGAGGAGGGATTGGAGCTGGCTGGAGAAGGGGAAGCCCCAGAGGATGCTGAGTGTGCAAAGGGAAGCCAGAGACTGAGGAGATGGGATGTTCAACTCCCCCAGCACAGATTTGTGCATGGGATGACCCACATGCTGCTGTTCTCAAATGTCATTTTGTGTGCCTGCATCTGTGCACACAGTCACATGCAACACCATGCTTCCAAATGCAGTGACACTGGGACTTGAGAATCCTGTCTGTTCTGTGGCTGATCAGGTGTCTGTGTACATCCGTGCCTCCTTTCACTCCTCCCCGCTGTCTCCCATCTCTTTCCATCTTTCAGATTGTGATACCTTATGCATAATTAAAAAAAGCCTGACATAATCACATCTTGCGTGTACAATGTAGTGTTGCCAGTCTTGTACCTTGTACTCCAGCTCCAACATGGATAGCTGTGCCCATGTACTGATGCTTTCTCTGGCAGGAGCCCTGTTCTCCCCGTATGTATCTATGCCGCACTGCTGTAGTGTTACTGCACCTGTACTTCACGCTGCTCTGCTTCTGCATATGCCTAATACACTGTCTTATACATGATGCTCTCTCCTGACAGCACAGCAGCCTACAGATCTGCCCATGTACCGCTGTGTTCACCTTCAGGCCTACATCTGTCATTTCCAGATTTTCATACGTGTGCTGTCATGTCACCAGGGCACCCCAAATCCACTTCCTTATAATGCTTAGTTTGCTTCTTCCACGCAAGGCTGAGGCTCTTTCCAGCTCTGCTTAAATCTGACCCTAACAAGAGAAGGCTGTAAGGGAGGTGGTGGGAATTACTAGTTTGGTTCAAACTTAATTGTTTCCCTGGTGGCTCTGGCTTGCTTTCCTCATTAGTTACTGGATATGCTGGTTGCCAGCTCACTGAGATTGGCTTGAGTCCTTATCAGCTCTGGGCACTGCTGCTGCTTGGGGTTGCCTGAGCTGAGAAATGCCCTCCCTCCAGGCCTGTCCCAAGGGGAGGCAGGGAGCAGCATGCTGGGTGTATGTCATTCAGCTGGGATAAGGGCTGCCTTTGAAAGCCAGCATCTCCTAGCAGCCTGGATCTCAATGGCCTGCAGGCAGAATGGTGCAGAGTTGAACTTGCTTTATAATTGAGGTGGGGTGAATCTGGGGCAGCCCTAGCTTCTGCCTGCCTGAAGCTAGTCTGCTGCCTTGCTTGAGGTGGACACAACTACTGTTTACTTGATGTAAAGTATTGTTTACTTGATAATGCCTGTCAAACAGCCTTGGAAGATGGGTAGTGTTCTCCCTCGCTTGTCCTTTTGTATGCATGGTGCACAAACCTCCCAGGTCGTGGTGGCCCCACACTCCCAGGTTCTGCTTTTCTCCTTTCTTCGTATGGAGCCTGGAGATGGACAGCCAGTCTGCATGCCTGGTGCTGTTGGAGGAGGAAGCTACAGGGCTGCCTGCTTCCGGATCAATTCCTGATCTCCAGTAACAAAATCCTGCCTGACTTTTTTTCTTGAGGCTTGTGTGTTTCTAGTGCTCCATGGCAGAGCTCATGATCCCTAAGGTCAGAAACATCTCCTGTTACCTACATCCAGCTGAAACAGCTGGAATTTTGCCTAGCACAATCACAGGTCAGGGATCATTTATGATACTGATGAGGGAAACTTATTTCAAATCGTACAATTTGGGAAAGTCCTGCTTGGGTCCAAGCTCAAAAAGAGGACGGAACTGGGAATTGCTGTCAATAGCTAGTTCTGTGCACTGTGTTGCTACAAAGACTTGGAAGTCACAGCTCACTTGAGGGTGTAGTTCAGGACAGTTCAGCCTGTGTGCACTTATGGTAACTGGTCCTCAGTTGGTCACTGATGCTACAGAGGTGTTGCATAAGTTAAGGCTACTGTCCTGGGCGTTCCTTTTTGGGGAACTGCTGTGGGACTTAGAAGAGCATTCTCCTCTGCCAAGGAGAGTGCCTGCTTCCCAGCAGCTGTCGTGAGGAGTCTCCTCTGTTTCTCTCCAGTGTAAAACAGGGTTGGATAATTTCATCACCACTAATAACATTTCTAGCGAGGCAAGCTACAATAATGATAAGGGTAATTGAATCTTATGCTTCAGGGATAAGCTGAGCTCTAGAGGGGGATCAGGGAGGAATTTATTTCCCCCTCCCCTGTGGAAGCTACTTTGCACAGCTGATCATTTGTGTTGAGAGGCTGATGCTTTCCTTGGCACAGAGGCTATGCTGACCTAAACGGCAGGGCTCCAGAAGATCCCTGTTGCCTGCTGGCTGTCCTCAGTCTTGGTGCTCTGATCTGTGGCTAAGGATGAGCTGGATTTGAATGCAGTCATTCTGGGAGAAAGCAGAGAGTGATGATAAGGGGAGGTGAGGCATTGCCTGCCCAAGGCTGTTGGCAGCTTACAGCATGCTGGTTTGTGCAGGTGAGCGCTGAGAGGCTGCGGCCAGTGCTAGCCATAGAAGGTCAGTGTGAATAGACAAGGCTGCCAGGAGGAACAGAAGTGAGCTGTAACATTAGTACGTCATGTAGCTGTGCAACTGGCTTGGTGTAGAAAAAGCATCTGAGCAACTTCCAGTAGTAGTAACTTGTTCTTTGTCCAGAGCACTGCTTTGACTTTGGGAAGGTCAGTTATCACATGCCCCTATAGGTTGAAATGAAGAGTATGAAGCCAGGCTGTCCTAAGAGTCACCGAGAGAATAACAGTGCCTTCATTGGCTAATATTTATGGGCCTTGGTGTATCTAATCTGCAAAACCTGTCTGTCCTGTCAAGATGCATAGGATTTTTAATATGTGCAATAGCAGGACAAAAGTTGTTGTAGTATTGATGGTGGAAACTTAATTTCAAATAGCATAATTAGAGAAAATCCTGGCTGGGTCAAATCCTAGAGGGGGCCTAAGAAGCAAAAAGCATTTGCATTACTGCTTTATCTCACTTTCTAATCCCATCTAGAGGTGGATGCATTTCAGCAGGGTCTGAAGGGATCTCTTAATACCCTTCTCTTACCTCAGAGGAATATTGTTGTTTAATTACTTCATTTATGCTCGTTTGGAAGCTTAAAGCATTCTGAGGTGTGGGAATGAAAGGGGCTGTAGAAGACAGTGCATTGTTACTCATTAGGAATGAACCACAGTGATGCAGCTCAGCTAAATGATGCTGCATCGCTCGTGTCCTTTCAGGCCTATCTGACAGGGTGGGAGCTCTCATTGAAAAGACCTGGCTGACTGAGCTGGAGAGAGATGTCAGCAGCCAGCCATCTGCCCTTGTCCCCTCACTGTGCTCTGTGGCCTATCCCTTCAGATGGATTTATTCCCCCAGTGCTTGGTCTGGGTAGGATCAGGCAGTAGAGCTGTGTCAAGGTCTGTAAGTGGGCATCTGAGACCTTGAAAATAAAGTGACATGTTCCAGAGTCATGCAGGGAGATTGTGCAGAGCAACATACTGAACCCAGAAGCACAGAGGTGTTAGGGATGCTCTGGAGTCTCCTCTCCTAGGAGAGAACCCCCAAGCTCAGCTGTGCTAGTCCTGGAAGGAGAGCCCAGGAGGCAGGAAAGTCTTTTCACTTTTTTCCCTTAGCAGCTGTGAATTATTCATTATACTCCTCTGACCTAATGCTGGGGAAAGAATTTCCAGTTCATTATTTACTGATTTCTTCAGAAGCATTACACTTCTTTTTTTTTCCCTGGGATCTCTTTAGGGGCAGGAGAAGTTTATCCCCTTGGATCTTCAAGGAGTCCTTTGCCATGTGCCTCTGTTATTTATTCTTTATAATGAAGCTGCTAGAATTAATTCCTAAGAAAGACAATGTAAAGAAACATCCCTGTCATTAAACAGTCTTCGGAGTTGTGGTTAAAAGATTTCCAGGTGGCAAATGAATGCCTCAGTGGACTCTCTGTCAATTGACTCATGATGTGATTGACTGGTGGTGTCTAGTTTCATATCAATGCTGTCCTTGATGGCTACCACCCAGTTCCTTTCCTGGCCGTAAGCATGGAATGAATAGGCTGCAGTGGGATGCACAAAAGCCCTGGTGGTCACAGTGGGAAAGAGTTGAGCAGAAGAGCAGGAGCCTCTGCTTGGTGGCCTGGGACTAGGTCTCTCTTGGGGTTACCAATCCCCTAAGCACTGAGGATATTGGTGTTCATACCATTGAATTTTCTTGGTCAAGCTGTGGATCTGTGCCATGCAGCAGTGTCACTCCTTGTTTATCAGACAAAATCTGGGTCATGTTTGCCTCTGCATCGTGGCATCTCTGATGGAGGCTGGTTGTGCCATCATGTCCTGTCCTGGGGTGAATGTGACAGTGACATGTCTCCTACCTGCAGTCCCACAGATAATAGCATTCACACACATGCCTACACATGCCAGGAGGCACACTGAGTTTTCTTCTCATTGGAGTTTCTCTTTTCTTTCCCAGCACTAGCACTTTGTACAAATGTTTGCATTACAAGCTCTGGCTATTGTTTTCATGGGGCAGTTGCTGTTTTCTAGTGGTGCTACTCATTCTTATCTAGTGATTTCCAGATGCCTGTAGGGTTACTTCTCCAGGTCTGTTTCCAGGTGGGACTGTGATAATGTCAAGTAGCTAACTGGGCTGCGTGGTGTCAGGCCAGCTTCAGACTCCTGATTACCTGTGTGGATGAGCCAGGTAACTGCTGCTGTCCATACTGATGAAGACAAGTTTTCTGTGGGAATCTGCCAGGCTGTGGGGGTGATGAACAGAGCTGAAGGTAGGACCCAGAGAGGGGAGTGACGAGCAGGGCAGTCAGCTGGAGCAGAGCCCTCTGGGACACTGTGGACAGAGAGGACACTGTGGGTCTCTGTATGGGTATCTGTTGGCACACTCGGACTGCTGTATGTTGTGTCCCGTGTATTGTGCTGTCCGCTTTTGTTTGCGCTTGCTGTGCAGAGCCTGCCTGCCTTTTTTGTAAGGTGTACAACTCAGCAGGACTCTAGTTCCTGGGAAAGCCTGCTGAAGACTTTCGAAAATCCAGAGGAGCAAAGTGAATTAAATGAGGCATGAAGTCTATGGTTAAAGTTACAGTCCAAAGAAAGGCAGAAGGAGTTCATCTGGACAGGAATCACTCCCACCTCTGTTATTCCCACCTCCTCCTATCCAAGCCCATTAGACTTACAAAGGAGGAAAAGTGAAGAAAGGGTTTGCAAGCAGCCTGGAAAAGCTTGACTGGGGATTCTGGGTCATAGTGTGTAAGTCATTAGGAAAACAGCAGCACCTCTGCATTTCAGTTAGCTCTAATGCTCTCTGGAGATGCAGGTCAGCTATCTGGCCAGTCTGCAGTGTGGGGAGAGGAAAATAGGCATGACTAAATTATTCAGGTAGTTCAAAGGTCTCTGCAGGCAGCTGCTGCTCATGTATGTGTAGGAGAAAGTTGTAGCATTGCTGATGAGTGTAACAGGTAAGGGTGGAGATCCAGAGTGGGTTGCTGCAGCCTGGCAGTTCTTGGTTTAGGGGTGTTAACTGTTCAGCACTGCACCCCAGAGGCTCAGCAGGACAGGCTCTCAGTGCTTTGCAAGGTTGATGTCGCTACCTAGCAGCGTGCCACTCTCTGGCAGGAGTCAGCATGACCTTGCCTCTTTTTCTTCTGATGTGGTAGATGCTCTCCAGATATTCTGGGGTACTTACTGGCTGTTTCTTAAACTGCTGGATGTAACTACCCTTTCAGCTGCTTTCTGCCACATGGATGCGCAGCAGTATGATACGCTCAAGTAGGGAGAGCTTGCGTGGATTCCTATCTGACACCGACAGGGTATTTTTACTGGGGGAAGTAGACTTGACGCTGATGGGGCTTGGAAATGAAATGTCATTCATTTTGCATGCAGGCAAAAAGCACAGTAAATGAGAGGATTAGATGGAGTACACAAGGAGGGAGAGCTCTTGTCCTGATCAATAATTTAAAAATTCCCAAGTGAAAGTTAGGGCTGAATGTTCAAAACAGTTATTTGAGGCTTCAAAAAAAAAAGGTACTTGGAAGGTTTTTGTGTGTTAAAAAGAAAGACTATCTTGCTTAGGTTTACTGATTGCACTTGAGCTGAAGGTTGAAGTTAAATGTAACTCACTTATGCATATATGAGAATGCATATTTACTTCTATTCAAATTGACCTGAACTCTGTCCATATCCGTATCATCAGGAAGAATAAAAAACTTCAGGACAGTCCTGTCCACTTACAGAAATGGCTTTGTCTTACTGAGATCATAGCGCTTTAAATGCTTTTTCTTAATGGATGCTTCTTGTGTCTGCATGGCCATGTGCTTTGTTGGAGGCTGCACTACAAAGTGGTGAATGTGGCTTGGCTGGGGAGGCAGCAGGGTTCAGAAAATGGGGCTGTGGGCTTGGCATTCTTGGCTGTACTTGCAGGCTTTCTGTGTGACTCCTGGCTCTAAGGCAGTTTTGTTTCCGTCATCCCTGTGATAAAATAGGGATGATAGCTCATGGAGGGTTAAAAAAAAAAAAAATCTGCTGCTGGTTCGGAAGCACGTAAGTACATGACAGCCCTCGTTCCTGGAACAAGCACTGTCTAGATAGAGATCAGGAATCAATGCATGCTATGCTTTTTCTTTTTGTAATGATGATCCTTTCTTTAAGCCTTGCCTGCTTGTATCAAAGCCCTTTTCCCTACCTCTTTTCCATCCATCCTGAATTCCAAACTGCTAAGAACAGAAGCACTGACCTTCGTAGTTGTCCATCAGCTGCATCTCCTTTTCTGTAAGGAGTGCAGCAAACCATAAATATGGCAGCTTCCAATTTCTCTGAGCTGAAACACCCAAAGGCAACAAATTGATATTTTCTTTGTATTTTTTCCTTACAATCACTATTACCATTAATACTGCTAGGAAACAAAGAATTCCCCTGTTTTTTCAAGCATACCATATTACCTTTTCAGCCCTCCTGACCCTCCTGCAGCGGTGTAGCCCATGCTGTGAGAAACAGTGGCATCAGCAAGTGTCTGATGTTCCTCACTCCCTGTGAAAGGCTGATCTGAGGGCTCTCAGCTCAAGTATTCCAGAGAACAGTCCCCAGTGGAGTCATCTAGGAGCTGTTGTGCTGCTTCTGAGGATTCCAGAACTAGCTGAGGCACTTGATAACCCTCCAAGCAAAGTGTCAGAGCCTTGCAAGTAAGGTGTCAGCTTGTGTGTACTGGTTCGAACTCCTCCCAGACAGGGTAGTGCCCTGGGCCTGGCATAAATAAGTTTGCCCCAAACCTAGACACTAGGAGTATTTTTATATTTGATGCTGTGGTTTTGGGTCAGTGTTATTTCCCCCTACCACTGTCCACTTCTATCTAGTATTCTTGAACTTCAGTGCTGTTTGTGGTTTGTGCCCATGTTTTTTTGTTTACCAACAAGAACTGCCTTGTGTGGGTGGTTATGCATACTGTTCCTGCTGGGTATGCTTGAATCTGACACAGTCCCCAAGGGGCTGGAGCTGTGCTTCAGAGTCCTGGCTTCCAGTGATGAGAGGTGGCTCTGCAAGTCTGCACTGTGCAGGATGGGGCACGCAAGCACCTAAAAAGGGGCTGCTGGGGCTGCTGTCTGATTTTTTTTTAAATGTTGCTTAGAAACCAAACAATATTACCTAACTCCACCAGATCTGCAGTGCAGAACTCATTGCACAAGGGGAAAGGAGGTGTTTTTTATTTTTATTTTCTACTTTTTTCCTTTTTACAAGAAATAACTCATTTTTCAGCTGTTGGAGAAGGTAGTAATTGATCTAGAGCTTTGCAGCTTGCCTTCCGGAATGGTTTTATTCTTAATGTAGAAATAAAACTCTGTTAGGTCAAATACACAGCAATAAATACAAGAAGCACATTAGCTTTAATATATTGGATTATTCCACTTGGTGGTGACGGGGAAAAAAACAAGATTGAATTCCCCTGGCAATGCAGGCAAAGAAAATCACTTTCCCTGCCCATTTTTTTCTGTTAAGTCATTTTTGTCTGTCAATGCCATTGCTGCAGGCTTTGACAGGGTTTAATTTTATTTTTTTATTTTTTTAACCTGGTGTGAAAATAAGAAGTATTTTCTCCAAGTAAATCATCCACAAACTCACTCAATGCCTTTCATTTCTTGCTGTTATGGGTCCCCTCCCTAGCAGGATGCAGGGAGCTCTCGGTACTGTCATGAACTAGCAGGGAAGGGTAGCCCTCAGCTTATCTCTGCTGTTGGAGTGGGGGCAGTGAGTCAAACACAGCCATTCCCCTTTTTCCAGGCAAGCTGCTGTGAGTTTGTTCCTACCCTGATTCTTCCTAGCTAGAACTAGGATTTGCTTCTCCATGCCATCCATTTTTGTGATGTGCCACAACATCTGGCACGCCTTTCCATTTGCCCCACAGGCTAGTGGTGGCCTAGGGCTCCCATATGGCAGTGAAGATACTCAGCAGGGTGTTTCTCCCATGTAACATGTCTTGCAGTACCAAAGTCTTTCATCAAATCCCATAGTCATTCCTTGTGCCAAGCCTTCCTGCATTTTCCTGGGAGACTAATGACATGATATCATTTTCCTACAGTCCCTGCTTGTCTATAGATTTGTTCCATATCAGGAACAGGACAGATGGGAAGAGGCAGGAATGATTTCCTTGCTTGTCATCAGGGCAGACTGATAAGTAGAAGGTGACTCTGCTGTGTACTAGTCAAGTACCTGAGAGACTGCATCAGAGATATAGCTTGGATAACAGAGATGAAACATCTTGGCACAGTGAAAGACTGGAAGAAAGGATTTGCAGAGAGGATAAAGCCTTTGTAGCTGAAAAGCTCTGGAAAAGGACTAGATGATTATCAGGAGTGATGTACAGATGGGGGGGGCATATCCTATGGATAGGAGAAAAGGACTTGGACTAGGGAAGCCTGGGTTTTGTGGTTGCCGGTGTGTAGATGTTGTTTTGTTTTTAAAGCATCTTCCTCCTGTGCAAGTTGGCAAGAGAGGCTTGGAAAAGCAACAAGGCAGGAGTCTCGGTGTGGTGAACTGAGTCTTTGCACTGTATTCATCTGTCCAGGCAGAGTTACCACTCCAATAAGCAGAGCTCTTCCACCAGCACCTAGATGCTATCCGATTGTATTTGTCTGAGAAAGACTTCACAATAATCTTGCTGGCAATTAATTGGCTTTTGTTCAGCAAGAGTGAACATGATCTCATCTTAATCTGCTTCATTATTTCTCCTTGTATAGCAAAGTCAACACAAGATTAGGTTTAATTTACAAAAAAATGTGAAGTCATTACTCATATCGGGATCAGGATTTTATCTGCTTCGTTTTGCAATGCTTCATGTGTCAATATTGACAAGAGGAGTTGCATGGTGCGTGGTGAGGTGGAAATGGTACCACTTGACTTCAGGACCTTTTGGAAGGATTGCAAGTAGCAGAGCTGGTATCATCCCTCATCTCCTGCCCTTCCTCGGAGAAGAAGCTTCATGCTTAGGAAAAGTAGCCTCTTTCTTCAGGGCAGTGGACTTGGAGCTGATGCTGTTAGCTTGTTTCCTAGCTCCTTAATGACCCAGCAACCTGGGGTATACATCTGGAAGAGACCTATGGGAAGCCAAAAGGAAACATTGTGGGGTCTGCGAGGTCAGAAATGAGTTTAACATTGGGTGAGAGGCTGTGCCAATTCTCTGTGGTGGTCATTGCTTGAGGACATCCGGGTCCTGGCAGCACAGGGAGGCCAAATTGGTGGGTTTTGAAGTGCTCTGTGTGGCTGTGGACATGTCCACCTGTGTGTTTATCTGCACCTTTGCATGCATTCCAATGCGTATGCTTGTGATGCTCATACAACCCATCCCATTAGCCAGGTTTCCCTTCTTCCCTGCCAGGCAGCTGGCTCATGGAGCGGTTCACAGCATGTTCCCTATATCCCAGATTCTCCTGAACATGGTACCTGCTTCTGCAACATGCTCAGTGGGACGTGTCTCCTTGCTGAAACTTGCTCCCCTCCCCAGGTAGTGCTGAGCTTCTGCTGCTGTTAGATGTGTTCCCCCATGATCCATCAATCCAGCGAGCTCACTTAGGACTTTATGGTGGCCTCTCTGCCTTTCTGGGAACACCGATTGCACTGTAGTTAATGGGTCCACACAGATAGCGGCTCCAGATGAGTTGCTCTAAGTGCCTGCAAGGGAGGTTAGCCAAGGGTATGTGTAATATAGCTGGGACTCTCCTCTTGTCGGGGAGGGCTGTTTAACTTGACATGCAAGGAAGATAACAGTGGCTGTGAGTGCCTGGGCACAGTGCAGGTGGGGATGCAGGCAGTCCTGCTGCTCTGGGTGTGATACTGCTGATTCTCGTAGGCTGGGTTAAGGTAAGAAGATACTCTGCAAGGAAAGGAATGTTACTGATTTAAGTGATGGTCTTACTAAATCAATGTCCTAGGATAGGGCTGGGGGAGCTGTGCTACTTCCAGTTTGAATTTGAAAGCCAGGTCTTTATCTGTGTTCAAGAAAGCTTTCACTGCTCTCCAATTAGTGCATTACAGTTTAAAAAGGGGCCTGCATCGAAGACAACTGTGCAGTGGGTGTCACTTGCCCAAGAGGCAACTGTGCTCCCAGGATGAATGGGGTGTCCCAGATGGCAGAGATGAGCACCAGGGTCTGTCTGGTAAAAGCTGCTCTCCAAACCATGACAGCAGGTATTTAAACAGGATAAGAAGACAAAACACTGACTAGAGCCTAAGCTGCAGCCAGAAGAGATAAGGTGTAGTGATCAGAAGTGGGCCCCCAAACACAACACTTAGAGTGGAACGCCTGCAGTTGTTCTTCATCTCTCTCAGCATGGACTCCTAAAGCAGGAGCCAGAAACACCCGAGGCTGGTGTGGCTTCCCGGCTCGCTGCCTGCAGCCCGAGTGCCCTCTGCTGTCACTGCAGCTCTGCAGCCTCGGCAGCGCGGGGGCTGAGTACGGCCTTTTCTGGGGCGAGGTAGAGGCTGATAGCCATGGGAGATTTTTTGCTATCAAACCTGCATGGGCTGCTAACAGGGCTGCGTTCAGAGTGCTGTCCTTTTGATGCTGTTAGCTAGCTGGAGCCCAGAGCTGCTGGGAGAAGAAAGTAAAGACGGTTTGGTAGCTCTGCTGCAATCTTTCTTTGCATGAGGCAAAGCTCTATTTCTCAAAAAATGAGAGGGCGATACTCAGCCTAGAATTGTGCTTGTGTGCTTGTTTGGCTGTATCTGGCTTAATGTTCCTGTGGTATTTCTCCCTTACACAGCAATCTGAACCATATACCTTCTCTATACTGCTCTGGGTACCTTTTGCTTTACATGCAGGCTGCTGTGTGCAGAGGAGCTCGGCTCTCATGCAGTAGTGATGCTTTCCAGTGTCCACGAGACTTTTCCCAGTTGAACTCATTATGGTTGTTATCTCTCTAATTCCAAAGCGCACCTCCCCAGTGGGAAAGCATCATTAGGCCCTTTTTTCCTAACAGCTAGGGAGACTGAGAAGGCTGGGCACTCAGTGCCCCAGGGACATCAGGAGAAACCAGCTGGATGGAAGAAGCAGGAATTAGGCCAGCTCAGTCCCAAGGCTGCCCACCTGTGAACTCTCTTGCTCCCCAACGTACCTCTATGTTGTGGGACAGCCATGAAGGAGAGGGAATGGCTGTGTCTGGGCTGCAGAGGGAGATGTGAGCCCAGGGGATATTTGTGCACTAGCCTGGAGTTCGCCAGTTCTTCAGAGGATCTCCACTCCTGACAGACTTGTGGGCCAAACACAAGGATAAGCTATTGGCTTTCCATTGCATTTGGGACCATATTTATCTCTGCTGCAGCTTGATGCTGAAAGCCTTTGCTTCATATGTGGTGATGCCTTGCTATCCTGGCTTTCACGAAGTGCTGTTCCCAGCCTCTACAAAGTGTTTGATTTATGGGGAATCAATCTCCTAAATTATCCTCCCTTTTAAACTGGCTAGAATAGCTGGGCTGTAAGCAACAGGGAGTTGTTTTTCCTCTTCCTCCCCTCATCTTCAAATGGTTTTGAATGCCTGGTGGGGGAGCAAACTCCTCCATCTGTCCACAACCTCCCCAGGTGGGTAATAATAGATGCTTCATATAGAAAAATTCAATTAGACTTGACAAGAGATCTATGATAGTGCTTCCTTGCCAGGGCCCCATCTTGCTCTCTTCTGTTCCTCTGCAAGAGACTGACTGTAGAAGCTATTGCGGAAGAAGGTGGGGAGGAGAACAAAAACAAACAAAAAACACCCAAAACCAAAAACTCAGTCACCCTTTTTAAGTATAATGGCATTTATAGCCAGGACTGGCTGTGGTGGCCTTTGTAGAAAAGAAAATTACAGAAGGATCTTGAATAACTGCAGCTACCGAGATGTAATTGGCTAGCCAGGGTGTCAGATGCATTCCTGTCACAAGTGGCCAGTTGCTGAGAGCAGGAAGGGGCTGTGTGGAGTGCTGTATCTGAGGCTTCTCTTAATGTCTCTGAGCACTAAAACAGTGAGAGTAAGAGGTGTGTTCATATTTCCTGGCCAAGTGTGAGTAGTTCGCACCTTAAACTCTCTCACCAATTTCCATCATCCAGGTGTTTTGTTCCAACAGGGGTGCTTCAGAGGACATTTCCATTCTTTACCCTGTGTAGCTCACTACTCAGCACAGTGGTGATCTACCCCAGCGATGGCTGTGATGCACTGTGGGTTTGATGTGCAAGGGAAATATGAGCACATTCTACAGCTCTGGTTGCCTTGTTCAAGACTGGGGGGAGGCCTTTTTGTGTGTTTTTTCTTCCAGCATGAATGCTCCAGCAACACTTCATTTTGTATTTAATACTAAATACTTTGCATCTGATGAGAACATCTGTTACAAATTATATCTGCACAGATATCTTTGTGTCTGTGTGGTATGTGATATGTCTGCATTCGTAATCGGTGTTCTCAAAAGCTGCTGTATAGGGTCACACAGATGTTTGCTGGTGTTGGCACAATAGAAAGCATAAGGAATCCCTTTTAGTCATTGAAGCTGTGTGATATAGCCCTATAGTGGTTGAGAGCATTAATACATTAAACTGTTCTGTCACAGTTGCTTTGTGTAATCCTGTGAAACTGCATGGTCTCGATTTCTATGAAGTCTTTAACATGTGAGAGCCCATTAACCTCCTGTGCTCTGTTCAGTTTTGGACAGATGAGCTGACATAGTCTTTGGATGGATGGATGTGTACGGTGTGTTCAGACTTCTGGTGTTCAATCAAAATTCAAAAGGCATTAGGAGCAAAATATTTACAATAGATCAAATGAGCAAGATTTATTTTCCAAATACACTTTTTTACCCACTTTTCTTACTTGCATTGAGACTCCAGCACTGACATGGCTGAATGCAAGGAATAATCAGTCCCCTGAGGTCAGTAGCAGCTTTTGCAGGGTTGGTCTGGAGCAGGGGTAGGTGTTCTCCTTAGTGAAGCTGCAAGACATCAAACGTCTTGGAAAGCACTGCTTGGAGATGAGTGGGAAGGTCAGGACAGCTCTGCAGGATGCCCCTAACAGTCAGTGTGAACATCAGGCCTGCTGGCATGGGGACAGAAAGCCCCCAGCAGCTGCATTCACTGTAACAGAGCTGCTACGGAGGCTGTGTGCGTTTAGTAGTTCAGCCTAGATAAGCCTAAAGTGGGGACTGTGGTCCTACCCTGTATTTACAAGGGACACTATATCTGAAGGCTTAATCCTGGGGTTTACTCTGACTGTAAGACGGTGGCTTAGGAAAGGCTCAGTTTAACAGTTGCATCATGACCTGGTATATTGATCCTGTTGCTGTACTGATTCCTTGGGGACAGACCAGGGCCTCCTTCCTTCTGTGGGGTGGGTCTCTGGCAGAGAGTTGAATATTAACTAGAAATTTGGTCAGCTGCACTAAAGGCTGTGGTGACTAAAGCTGCATTGTGTGACAGCGTATGCAGAGGTAATGGCAAGGAAAGAACTGAACTGGTTCTATTCTCTCCTGTGCCAGAACCACAGCTGAGCTCACAGTACGGGTATAGCTGCAGATGACCTGGAGGGTGTAGGTCAGGAATGGATGTTATAGGAACCTTCCTGGACCTCCTCCGTGCCTTGCATGAATTCCCATTACCTTTTAAGCACATCTCTGCCTGCTGCTCTGCAGAACCATTGCCTGTCAAGTGCTTCTGACAGGTTCAGGCTGCTGAGGTGGGGAAGAGAGCATCCACCTTTTTTCAGGAGGCTCATGGTATTGTACCAGATGCAATGACTCAAATTTTTTGGATAGGACTGGTTGACACCTGACTCCAGTGGAGAGAGAAAAAGCATGCTTAAGCACAAGAAAACATACCCAGCACACAAGGGAAGATCCACACACAACTGTCATTTTTATTATGTTTGCCTGGGCTCTGGCTTGGCATGGCTGTGGTTTGGAAGGCTAGTGTGCCCAAGGCATCTGGGTGCAGCAGTGCAGAAAGCCTGATGAAGTAGAACGCATGCAAAGTGACCAGCTCAGAAGCTCTCTCCTTTAGCTACAGGTAATACTAGTATGCCACACTTGTAATGGTTTGCTCTGCTGCAAAGTGGCATCTAAGTATGTGCTCTGCCCTGGCAGCCCAGGAGGAGAAAACAGATGGACACAAAAACGGAAGCGCATATCTCTGGGCAACATTTGCTCTATGAGGGAGATGCTTTTCTGAGAGGACTGACTAGAAGGGACAGGCTTGGCTCAGGGAAGCTTAGATGTGTCTGTTCAGGATGGTGGCTCACAGCCCTGAGTGATAGTGAGAGGCATTAGTGGGCGTATGTACAAAGTGCTGTCTTGGTAAGCATATGGAGTGAAGGCAGATATGTACTTCTTGCAGACACTGTTAGTAGGCAGGAAGAACTGAGATCAAGCGGAGCTAACGACAGCTTTCTGTGTGAAGAATATTGTATGAATCTCCTGCCTGCAAAGAGCCGTACTAGATTTGCATGAAGCAGCAGAGGCCTAGAAGGGGTAGACATTTTGTTTTCATTTGTTCCTGGGCCCCTTCCCTAATTTGTTTCTAAGATGTTTCCTGAAGTCCTTGTCTTTCTCCCAGCAATTATTCTCAGTTGCTGCTTGAGAGCCTAATGAAGCCCCTTGGTGGATACCAGAGTGGTTACAGTTCCCAACACTTTCCCTGATAAAGGGATGCTGGGAACATTGTGAGAGAGAAGGATCCAGTCCCTATTGCTTGGCATTATCATCACTTAAAATGAAAATAGGGACCCAGAGCAGCACTTAGCAGCCAAGTCTAGAGCTCATCTAAGGCGGGCAATGGCATCTGTCCTTTATAAATGGGAGAAGCTAGGATTCTCACTGCAGGTCATGGAAGCAGTTGGTGATAGATGTGGCAGGACTCCGGGTTTCCCTAGTCTGTTCTCAGCGTAGACCCAATGTCTATGCTTTCTTCTCCTCCCCCCCCGGCCCTGTGACTTCCAGAAAATATGCCCAAAGTCCTCCTTAGAGTTAACAGCAGGCAGAAGAGTGTCTAGTGCAGGCTGGATGCTAGGGATAGGGAGTTAGTGGTTGGGGTGATCTCTCTCAGGAGAGAAGTAAGGTCTGCAGGATTTTTAGGTGATCTTGTGTGTGACAGAGAAAGTAAGTGCAAATGGTGAGGCTGAGTCTAATGTGGCTTCATAAATCTGTTCCTGTTCTTTGCATAGTAAGGAGAGATGGATGGTAGCCCCTGGCATCTGGCACACGCATTTATACATGAGTTGTATGCTCTACAGCCCAGAAGCAGCACCATGCAGAAACCATCCAAAGCCCATGGGATGCCCTGAGGGAAGTTGCTCTGGCAAGCAGGCCCCACATCAGCTTGGCTATGGTTCCACTGTCACGCTGCTGTTGGTAACACGTACACCATACCATCCCTTCCAGAATAGTGTATCCTGGCCACCGTGTTCGAAGCGGACAAAGCGGGCCCCAGGACCATAGTTGGAAAAGGTGTGGGAGATCTTTAGGGTAAGAGAGACAAAATGGTTGTTAAGTGTCAAACCACCATGAACCTACTCTCTAGTGCACAAGGCCTTCAACCCCACCTGCCCCAGCCATACCTACCAGCTTGGGTAACAGTGAGGACAATGGGAAAGGGGTTATTGGGAGGAGCTTTGACCCCAGTGCTGTTCAGAAGCGGTTGAACTTCCCCCAGATGGGCATCTCTTCCAACTCCCACATACTTGTAGTGATGGCTCAGCAAGCTTCCAAGTTTTATCTAAGATAGCCCTGCAGTATCAGCCCTCTGCTCAATCACAGGGTCGTGGCTCCCCAGAACTAATGACAGAGCCTTCTCATTCTCCAGGATAAGCACTCCCTGCTTCTGTCTGCTTGAAAACATTCCTGGTTCATGCAGGTTGGGTGTCACCTGTTGAAACTACAGCTTTCGCTCACCTCAGTCCAGTTGGCATCACTGTCCTGTGGGATGGCAATAGTCTCACTCTTGTACTCAGCCAGCACATCCTCATTCTCTGAGAGTAGCTTCACACAGAGCTCGTAAAGGCATCCGGCATCACTGCGTCCTGCATACCTGCAAGGGAGATCCAAGCTGCCAGCCTTGCCTGTGTGAACTTGGCAAAGAGCTAAAGCAAGCAACTGTGTCCTGCTGAACAGCAGCAATATAGGCTCAAACCAAGGCCCCGGTAACCTGAGGAGACTGGTAGAGGTAGAAATCTGTAACAGTTTTTACCCCAACCCACCGCCTGCCGTTATTCACAAAAAGAACCTGGTCTTTAGATACCATATGCACCAACAGTTTGAAGCTTGTAGGAGCTGCCAGTGGCAACCAAGGTCTAGCCCTGCCCCACATCTAGAATGACACCAAAATGGATGCAGTGGGGTTAGAGCTAGGGTTTTAAGGCCCAGTGCAGGCCCTGCTCTTCCTTGACTTCCTGTTGGCCTTCTAGGGTGTCCTTGCTACTTACCAGTCTTTCACCACAACTTTAGGTTGGGTTGTATCCATCAGCTCTTCCCAGTAGCCCTCAGCTCTAAGATCAATGACCTGAGACTTTCGACACCACCTGAAACAAAAGATGCTAATTGATATAACAACCTCCTCTGAGGCTAGGGGAAGCAAAACTGTCCCCTTCCCTGAATTAGAGAAGAAAGCAGCCTTACTCATAAGATGTAACAAAATATTTATGGACTTCTTCGCTAGGGAATTCTTTTCCAAAGTCCCCAGGGAGCTCTTCAATTTTCCAGCCATCACCTCCATTCTCTACTTCTCCCCAGTGTTGCAAGTCTTCTGTAAATGGTGGAGAAGAGAGAATCTGTTTGGTCATAGTTTCTGTGGGCCTGGGGAACCTGACTGTTTCCCACTGGGACCTTTCTGTAGCTTGTGACAGATACGTTGCTGTAAGCAGTGCTAATTTCATATGTGGATCATGGAGAGGTTTAATTAGAGGTCTGGCAAAAATCTTTAGTTTAGTTGAATGTTAAGAACTTTTAACATTCCCCACCAAAATGGCTATGTATGTGTGGGTTTATTTAAGAAAATACAGTGAAATTCTTTAGGTGTTTTGTTGTCTAAGACTTTCATGTCTTATTATAGAAATAGGCTGGTTAGCAAATAACCAGCATATATTAAATTCCTTATTTTCTGCTCTTCCTGGTGATATTTCCAAAACTTTGAGGAATGTTATTAGTACATAATTAAATGGTTATTATATAATGGTTTTCTATGTAAATAGAAACAGCATGGCCTTAAATATTGTTTTTTTCTGGTTTTAGCCAGAGAGAACCTGCATGTTGGAAAAGCTTGCAGAAGGAATCACCTGTAAACAAAATGGAGGAGTTGTGTTGATGGTCTATGTTGTGCTTTGGTCTGTGATGTGTGAAATGTACTTGTTGCCGCTTGGGTTATGAGGCTTGGTTACTGCTGCTTATAGCTAAGTGTCCTGCAGATGGCAAGCCAGGTTCGTAGACTATGAAGATAATGGTAAATAGTGCAATGTGCACAGCTCAGTAACATGGGTTGTAGTAAGCAAGATACAAACAAGATTTGCCTCAGCTGCTGCAAGGAAGGAAGGCTGAAGTGCCTGGTGAGCTAAGGGTAAACTAGCTCCTGAGCAGGGGAAGGCTTGATCTTTCATGGTTTTCATGTCATGGCTTGGCAAGAAGCAATCTGGAAACCCAGGTGCCACCACCAGTGCTCCATTGTACAGCAGATTCTGCAAAACATGATTCAGATTCCTGTAGAGGCTGACATAAAATTGCTGTCAAACAGAGCCCTTCACAAAGGCTGATTTGATAGAAGGCCTTCTTGCCCATTAAGTGATTTGGCTGCATGCATTAAGTGATTTGACTCTTAGGTAAGAAGAAGACACTGCAACCTGATGGCAACTAAGTGTTTTGTTTGGTTTTGCTTCTTTTTTTAAAGACTGGAGATGCCCAGTTCCTAGTGACGGGCCTTCTCTGAAATCCTGGGGCTTGTTATGCTTGTCTCTCACCTTCGCCACATGGGTTTTTGATGAGATTCTTCTTTTTCTTACTTAGGAAGTAGAAGTTTTGCCAATTCTCTGTATTATCCTCTGACTCTGCTCCAGTGAGGCCTTCCTGCTGGCACTTCAGGATCCAAAGAGCAGCTCCATCGACCAAGTTCTTCCACTGGCAGCAGACCAGGCGGCACGCCAGCACCAAATCCACTGCAGGTATGGAAGCCAGGATTCTGATCAGGACTGCTTCAGGGAGGGACTCCATCCTTGAGTCAGGCTGGATGGAGTCCTCTGAGAAAGAGGAGGAAAGGAGTGGTGAAATGGCCCATCAGACATGGGGTCTCCCACCCCAAGTGATGTCAAATGCTGAGGCATTAGAAAAAAAGGGAGAATAAACATCTTTATCTGAAAGGCAGGTGCAATGTGATTTTGGGGTCATTCTTAACCTAAAGGCCTCTGGACCCCTACCTGAAGCATGTGAGTAGATTAATATATTACATTGTAAGTGAAGCCCTTAGTTAAATCCATCCACAAAATGCGAGTACCCGACATCTGCAATTGTGGACAGTTTCAGTTTCCCAGACTGGAATCACTCCTTCCAGAAATCTCCGCTTCTGCAAAAATCCACTGCTTAGTCTCAGTAATGACCTCCTCTGACGCGGGAATGCTGCAGGCATCTGGGTATTTGTTCTGCCTTTTTAAGAACATCATTAATGATAAATGCTGCAGAGCTGTACCTAAATACCAGTGATGAGCATATTGCCAGCCACCTACAGTGGTTGGTTCTATATCTGGAAGGTCTTCCCTCAAGGGGTTGGCACTTAATGTCCTTAGTCATAAGCCTGTATAAAGCACAAGTCTGAGCATAAAGGATCTCAACTGCATTATTTTCAGTTAATCTTCCTTTTTCTATGGCCTTTATAACCTTAGCAATTAAGTCAAAGTGTGTGTTTTTTACCTCATGTTTTAATTCTGCCCTCTGATTCCCAATGGCTCTCTGCTGCCCAGGGCTTTAGGGCCAGGTGCTGCAGGAATAAGGAAAGATGAGTGTGCGGTTTCAGAACTCCACATCATCAGTGTGGGATGCACTGTGACACTGCTTGTATCTCTGCTGAGTCCTGGTGCTGGGAAACTGTTGGGACTGCAGTGAACTGCATAGAGCCCAACTCCTCAGGAGTGCATCATTAAGCCTAGGAGAGTATTAGTAACAAAGCAGGTAAAATATCCTGACGTGCTACTTAATGAAATACGGCAGTGCTAAATCTGGCAAGGGAGGGAAGAAACAGGGAGTAGCTACTGTAGCAGCATCCTAAATCTAGATGTTCCAGATGCAGAGCTATCTTCTCTATCTGCACTGCAGACATCAGAGGGAAAATATCATTTAAAATTCCCCGGCTTTTATGGGGGTAGCATTGAGGATTCCCCATTTCCCCCTTTCTAGCTCCCTACTGCAATCCTGAATGGTAAAATGTGTTTTTTTATTACTTTTTTTTTTTTAAAAGAAGTTGGTTAAATCTCCTGCAGGAATTTCACATGCCTTGCCTGCTGTCTGCTTGGTGACAGCATCACCCCTCTCCTTGCTTAGCCCTCTGCAGGGCCAAGGGCCCCTGGCTGGCTTTCCTTTTTCACTTGTATTGACAGTACCTTAACACCGAGTTAAGCAGAGAACCTTAACATCAGCAGAACACCCTGGGGTGTCTTCTCTCCCAGGCAGTGTCTGGGACGCACTCCTGCTCCCTGCCTGCCTCTTCCCTGTTTTCCCACCCTTGCAGCGCAGCAGAGACGAGAGAAACGCAAAGCGCCGGCCCCGCGTCCCTCCCCTGCCGGCAGCCGCGCCGAGGGGCCGGCGGCTCCTACCTTGGGCGCTGCTCGGCGGGCGGGGAGCGGAGCCGGAGCCGGGAGCGGAGCCGGGAGCCGGCGGGCCGGGCTGCCCTC
>VXAL01004012.1:274600-285926 GCA_013399475.1 Chauna torquata | reverse complement strand
CGTGCTAGTGCTGCCCCGCCACGGACCGACCGACCGACCCCCGGCCGCAGCCGGTAGCTTGGGGCGGGGAGGTCGTGGCCGTCCCCGGCCGCCGCCCCGCACGATCCCACCTCCTTTCCCGGCTCCCCGCCCCGCGCTCCGCCCGCCACGGAAGGGCGGCCGCGGCCTCACATCCGTGTCCGGGGGATGCAGACGGGCGGAGCCCAGGTGGAGCCGGGCGTGGGGCGCCGGCGGGGGCGGCAGGGGGGCCATGGCCCGCGGCATAGCTCCGGCCAGCCCGGGCCTCTGGGTTCAGCCCTACAGCCTGCGGCAGGCGGTCTGACGTTTGGTGGTGTTAACTGGTAAAAACTGTGCTCGTTTCCCAGTTTTTCTGTGCTGCAGGTCCCTGGAAATCTTCCATCACACGTACGTCCCTCATTACTGAAGCTGCTGGTCAGTGATGGCAACCATATGCGACCTCCCCGAAGACGTCCTGGTGGAGCTGCTTTCCCTGCTGCCAGCCCAGGATCTGATCCGTGCCTGCAGGCTGGTCTGCACTCAGTGGCGATATGTGGTGGACCTAACCACCCTGTGGAAACGGAAGTGCCAGCGTGAGGGGTTTTATGTTCAGAATTTGGACAGAAGCATCTCTGACTGGAAGATCTTCTATCTGCTATGCAATTTGAAGAGAAACTTAATCAAAAATCCCTGTGCTGAAGGTTTGTTTGACTATTTATAGCAGAGGATTAAGAGTTTCCTAGCAGTCAGAATGAGTCAGTGTCCTGCATTACTCAAGTATTGCTGGTGGTGTAGGACTGTCTAGCTACTGATGGGTCAGTTCCGGGTCAGATCTGCAAGTAAATGTCTGCAGTGAAACTGTCTGGGGGTAAATACACATCTGTGACTGAGACCAGAAAAATCTCTGCGAGTCACTAAGGCCCCAGCACTGTGGACAGTGATTGTTAATTTGCCTGGTAGGTATGATACAGTAATAAAGCTATCAACTATTAAGACTAAATATTCAGGCAGCTGTGTGGGTTTTTTGTCCAAGACGCAACTAAAATGACTGTAGTTACTCTTTCATTATTTATTTTGAGTTTCTGATGTAGTCCAAAAGTTGCTACTAATTGTCGTAGCTACTGACAGCCATGCTAAAAGTATTGTAAACATAGGGACAGAGGTCACTTTTAGCTGTAGGAAAAATACACAGTGTCTGAATATTAATCAAAGTAGATTCCTAGTAGTACTCTGTAGCTGACTCTTTAATGAAAGCAGGGATACTGTACAAAACTAAACTGAGGTCCTAACACCCATCTTTGTGTTTTTAGAGAGCTTTAGACACTGGAAACTTGATGATAATGAGGGAGATAGATGGAAGATTGAGGATCTGCCTGGACCTCTTGGAAGAGAGATGCCAGACCCAGAAGTACACAAATACTTTGTCACTTCATTTGGGTAAGAACTAGATTCCTGTGATCTGGAGCTGGAAGAAAACTTTGCTCCTCCCTGTCTGCAAAAGCACTATGGCTAGAGGGCTTGAAGCAGGTCAACGAACCTTAGCCCATGTATGGGAAAATGAAGGAAATTTTAATCTCTTATACTAATTAGTCTAAAGAGACAGGCATACTGCTGAGGGAATTAATCACATCATGTGCTAAATTTCTCTGTCCCTACCAGGAATTTCCTGCAACTTTTTTTTTAATAGTAGTAATCATGTGGGATCCCTGCTTCTCTTCTACCAAATATGGTGGGCAGAAGTTAGTCTGGCAAATCAGTCAGATGCACTTACCTGACAAAGTCAAAGCTCTTAACCTCTGAGAGTGCTAGGTGTGTTTGTCATGCTAACAGCTTGCAAGAAAAGCTGTCAACAGCAGAGGATTCACTGCTTTTGCATACCTTAAGCAGTAGTTTCCAGTTACCAATATATGCTATACAAGCACAAGAACCCTTCTTAATCCTGTCTGTTGATTCCTTTTATGTGGGGGGTGAAGCTAACCAATGTGCTTCCTTGCTGGTTCCGGCTTTGGAAAAAGGAATGCCTCAGCCTTGTGAGCCTCGTGGGCATTCAAGGTCTGGGTGAGCTTTTGGTGAAGGTAAAGCTGTCAGGGAAACCATGGATGCTGAGAGAGATGTTTTATGAAGTTATGAATATTTCTATTTCTGTTGCAGGCCATGCTTTAAGTCTCAACTTATTACACTGCAGAATGAAGGATACTGGAATGAGTTAATGGATGAGAAACGGCCTGAAATCGTAGTCAAGGACTGGTAAGCGTGCACACTGATATCTGGAATTTCTGGCCTTATGACCTAGATATAAGCTGGGCCTCTGAAGCTTTTTATGCTGTAAAATTAGTTCTTTACCCTTTAGGATCTGTAGATCTTGAGTAAAGCATAGGCTAAATCTAGGTTTATTCAGTGGGCTATAAGAAGGTGACAATCCTGTGAAGAAAAGGATAGCTGGAAGCTTTAGAACTTCCCCATAGCTATGGGGATGACATTCCCTTCCTCGATCCCCTTTGGAGACTTTCTGAACACTAAGGAAAATTGAACACTCTGTACAACCCTGGCTCCTTAATTACTCCCTGCCTCTCTAGGTATGCTGCCAGATTTGACTGTGGGTGTCGTTATGAACTTAAAGTGAGGCTGCTTTCTGAAGACTACATTGTGCTTGAGGAGTTCCATCCTGAGCCAGTGGTTATAGAGCAGTGGAGTGATGCAATGTGGAGAGAGGTAAGGAGCTGCCCTCTAGGCGGTAGCTTTATTATCAGTATTGTGACACAAATCTTGCAAGCCTTACCTGGCCAGAAGTCCCAAGTGGCCCTACTTTCTCTGCTCTTCACAACCTCTTCTAACCCAAGACAAAATGTAAATAAATTCTGTGCTGTTGACACTACTGAAGAAGCATTGAAAGATCCAGGTTGAGTTTGTAGGTTTGAGGTTTCCTAAAGAGTATGCCCCCTGGGCTTCTGTGCTATTTTAACTCAGTCTCTTCAAGTGTTTCTGTTTTTTCAGTTAAGCTTTTGTCTAAGTAACTGAGTTACAGGAGCACAGTTCTTTTTTATTAGATCTAAAAGCTTTGTTTCAAAACTACTGCATGGATGTAAGTTACAGTATTGCAGATGTTACTTTTCCTAAATTGCTGAACGTATTGAACTGGTTTGAAATCTGTGGATTCCCTGTTATGTTGTTGTATCTTACATGACAAATGTTGTACTTAAACAACATTAAGCTTGATTCTTGAGTTAGCCTTCTGCCCTTTAATCATTTAAGTAAGACGGGCTTTTTATTTTTTCTTCCCTCAAAAAAAGGGGTATGATGCGCACTTTCAATGAAAGATATTTTGGAATGAGCTTTTCCTGAGACTAAGGCTCTCTTAGTGTAATTGTCCTAGCTTCAAGGTCAGTGCTGGTTTATTTAGGCAAATAAGAGGCATTTTCTTTTTCTACAGATTTCTCACACTTTCAGTAATTACCCAGCTGGAGTTCGTTACATCTGGTTTCAACATGGAGGCCAAGACACCCAATACTGGGCAGGATGGTATGGGATCAGAGTGACAAACAGCAGCATCACCATTGGGCCCCAGACATTGTTATAAAGGCACAATATGTGTTCTTTTACCTCAGGATTGTAACCAGGTTGTCTCAGGTACACTTATTTGTCTGTACTCTCTGGGTGAGTGTCCTGGCTTTGTCTTGCACAGTTGATCTGGAATATGAGCAGCTAGCTCTCCTTGTTCACAGCAGAACTTCTGCAGGCGCAGCCCTTAGGAAGGACTTCTGTCTTCATCTGTCCTCTTCCTGCACTACGGATGTTATGGCAATTACTAGTGCCCTTCCATAGGAGGAAGACTAGGACAATTAAATACGACATCTATCTTTAGTTAATAGTATTTGGCTGCAGCACAAGGATGTAGTAGTCTTAAATGGAAATGCTTTCTTATCTTTCATAAGCTGCATAAACAAGGTTAAAATGTTTCAGTTCAGATTATCAACCCTTTTCTTAAGGGCTCTGCTACAGACTTGTTTTGTATGGTATTTTCCTGTTTCAGTTTAATTATGTATATAAACATGTATCTTTCACAGCATAAGGAAATGGTCAACCCAGTTTTATAAATGCTGTGTCACTGATACTTAATTCCTTACAGTTTCTGTAAGTGTATACGATCAAAATGGTATATATGCCTTCCGTGTCCAAATACAGCCCATCATTGTTTGAGTAAATGGAGAAAGAGGAGGTAAGGAATCCCTTAAGATGGATACCTTACAACTTAAGTGCCTTTTGATTGTACTGGGCTTTTTCCATATTACCTGTGTACTACCAGAGTACTTGGTTTGTACAGAACAGTCTAGGCCTATATAAAATGCTAAAGCAGCAAACAACCTGGATATGTGTTCTTCCACTTTTTATTTGGAAAAATCAGGGAGGTGCTGTGCTGGCTGTTTTACCAAATTATCTGCTCAACAAGCTCAGCTCAAATACTATGAACCTTCTCTTCTATCCCTGTATGCACAGAGCCAATACTAAGGCCCTCTTCCATCCCTTTTGATAGGGGTAGGATAACAGTGTTTTCCCTCATCTGCTAAGAGTAGGATGTTTGACAAGTGTCCTTGCTGGGCAAATTCCACCATGTTACTAATGCCACTCATGTGAAGGTTCTCCAAGGTTGTACAGCCTTTCATAGGAACTGATAGATCCCAGCTATGTTCTAGAGCAGGTGTAGAAAAGTGGTGGAAGCTCTATGTAAAATACAAACCTCCATACAAAATAAAAATGCTTCTTCACTAGAGGGAAGGTTTGGACAGAATGCAGCCTATTTCAGCTGGGGGTAAAACTTGATGTTTATTGAGGACCACTTGGGACAGTCACAGTGGACAGATACTATGTAAGGCCTCACTCACCCTTGGTCTAAGATCATTGCTCTAATGGAGCATACAGCAGATCCCTGCATGTCACTACCAATGTGCACTGGAGATGCCCTATTTAAGGCAAGAACTGGATTTGTACAAAAGCGCTGACTGCACGCTGCAGTCAGCTGTATCCTGCCCCCAGGGATTCACTGTAATGAAACCTATACTCACTCTCACACATGAGCGTACATGGGAACAGGCTCTGGCTCCACATTCCAAGTCAGTTCTATATACAGTGGTAAGAGCACTTGAAATAAAGAGGCAGCAGCTGCTCTACATTCATCCAGAAGGCCAGCTGAAGAGACTGGGTTATCAAGGTATGGTTTGTGAAAGATCATACTCGACTGGAAGATTGGATGAGGCTTGAAGGAACAGAACAGTTGAAATCAGGTGCCTTTGTGGGCTCTTTCTTCTACATACAGCTGCATCTGGAGGAGAGAAACAAGTATCAGTTCTGTTTGATATTCAGGTAGGTGAATGGAGAAAAGTCTGCAACAGGCTCAATAAAGAGTTTGTACGTTCTCCTGTAACTAGTTTTCCTATCTTAATATGAAAAATCTTCAAATTACATGTGGTTTCAGCTACTTGTTGGGCCAGAATGCTCTGCTCACCTTTAAGATATCAGATGTCATAGTTTTCAGTGGAATAAGCCGGGGGTCATGCATGTGCACATCTTGTTCATCAGCAAGGATCCATGGGAAATCCTAGGGGCAGGAACACAAGGTGCTTTATTTACGGAGAGGTGGGCAGGCTCTGTAAGATGAGCTCTTTCTCAGCACTAGGTCAGCATTAAGTAAATGAGAGCTCTAGTGACTGAGGGAAGAAACAAATGTTAACTGCTGAAGGTAACTCAAAAAGCCTTCATAACAGCAAAAACTTCTAAAATTTATGCTTGGCCCTGAGGCTCAAAATATTATTTTCAGTTACAGCTTAAAACTATACTATTAACTCATTTTACATATCTGTACTGAGCTAGTACACTATATTTATTACATCAATGTTTAATTGCAACTCCAAAATGCTCAGGGCATGGACTTCTGCCCTGCCTTGCAAGTTTAAAGGCTGGCCCCTGCTATAACACCAGTTCCAGTTACTAAGCACTATAGAGCAGACTTCAAATCTGTAAACAAATAAACTTCACATGCTTTATGTATTGTGCCTTAAGACACAAAATAACTTCCCTCTGGGGAAAAAGTTTCCCTGTTCCTAAGCAAGGATTTGTACCAAAAAAAACATATCTTGCTTTAAGATGTGATCTGCCCGCACTTTCCTGCAAGATAAATGCATGTGTACCCAAACCCCACTATTTGAATCTTAGCCTTGCTTCTTACAAGGAATAAACCATCTATGCAGGGTGGATGTGGGATGCAGGGGGTGGTGGTGGTGTTACTACAAGTACCTATGTTGTACATTACAGTACTTCAAGTGACTGAGCTGGCATGCAGTAAGTATTGTTACAGTCTAATTCAGGCATCAAAGCAGCTGCTACCTGCTACTGCAGCTGATGTGTGGTAAATGTGCTCGGTCACCTCACCAGTGAAAACTCTAACATATTCAAAGTTATGAAGTGCATCATACAAAGCTAACAGTCCAGTACTCCTCAACCTTAGCGATGCCAAAATTCTTTAATTTCCGTTATTTGCTCTGCAGCTTGCTTGCACACAGGCAGCCAAAGATATCACTCACTTTTATCACCTGGATCTTCTCCATGTTCCGTGTGGCAGCCTCTCGTGTGTGAACTAGAACTGTGAAGGTACAACCTGTAAGAGAAATGGCAGGCTCCAGATCAGGGGACAACCAACAGCAGCTTGGATACTGCTTACAGTCATCTCAAGTTGAGCAAATCCACGCATTTAGGCTGTATGGACCTGTTTACCTGGGGGATTGTTGTCAAGCACAGCATCGCACACACTGATCTTCAGGATGAAGGCACGCAGTAACTGCTCCACATGGGACAGCAAGGACTCTGAACTGGTGAGGAGATAAGCAATTGTTACTAGCGTGCAGCAAAGTACTGGGGCCTGGAGCTGCTTCCAGAACACCTTTACAGACAGGTTGAATGCCATGAGCAAGCACTAATGGAAACTTTACCTAATGGAAAGGAGAGGTGGCTGGGTGATCTCGAAGACAAATCTCTCCACTGGGTGGTGCTCTTTATCCAGGATTACAACTACAACTTTCTCTACATCATTCTGCAACAATAAATATAGTTAGAAAAAAGCCATTCCTTAAAACAAACTCTCTTCTGCCCCCAATGCGTGTCACTTCTGATAAAGTGGGAGTACGTTTATTTGCTGTGGAGCACCACTAGCCATTATCCAAACCTTGACCACTCTCAGATGATGCTAACTGGTAAGAAAAACTGTTTTTGCAGAGCTATTTGTCTATGTGTTAAACTGATATCTCAAAGTTATAGGGAGATGAAATCCCCTAAATAGCATATTTCTCTAGTTGCCATTTTGGAACAAAGGCAGTGTACAGTCATCTCATTGCATCACTCAGTAATGGACAATGACAGGGAAGTTAAGATACACTTAGTCTGCTAGCCCCATTGAGCAGCTTTGTACTACTACAATGTAAAAATCAACCTATTTCCAGTCTCTAAATGTAGTCTGATGTCTGTAAAGAGCAGAGAATGCAAACCCTGCCAGCATTTTACATCCTGAAACATTTCATATGGTCACACCTTTCTCTCACAAAAGTTAGAGTTCAAATCTACCTGTGCTTTCTGGCTTATGGCACCGCACTCAAACTATTTTTCTGCCAGATGGGTGGTTAAACAATGTTCTGCTTTCGAAAACATTTAAGTTAATGTGTAGGATGATGTAACTGAAAATACAGAGATGGATCCTCATTTTTTTGTATTAGATATAACTAAATGCCACTTCAGCAGCAAGACAGTGCCTGAACTACAAGGAAAGGCTAGGGATGTTATTTTTATTTTTTGTTAGTAACTTTATAAGCTAGTATATTGTATATGGTAAACACGTAAATAAAAATTTTGCAATGAAGACAATCGTTCTCTTATTTTGTATCAAAGCTACTTGCAGTACATTGGCCCAGCCCAGGTCCTTGGTATGAGCTCACCTTCTCGAGCAGTGGCTTTACACAGTGCAACGTATCTTGAATGTACTGATTTAGCTCTGGGTGGCAGGACATCTGTAGCAAATAGAGTGAATAGTCAGAGCCGCGTTCTGATGTGAACTAGGACAATGCTAAACAGGAAGACTTAAACACAAGAGCTAGTGTGCTACAAGGCACTCCAGTCACGTTTCAAATGGAATTTTTTTACCACTAACTTGCCAATTCAAACCAGTAATTCTTTCATGGAAGGGTTAATTAGCTGAAGCATATCACTGTACCCGCACAGCTATACTACTCCCAACAATCATGCTACCTTGGAAGCTCCTACGTAGCATTCACCATTGTACTGTAACACACTATTTAAAATTGGACCATCTCTATTTCCTGGGAAGCACGCTTTCATGTTATGTCACTGCACATAGCAGGGGAAGCATTATACTGTTATCCAAGATCTGCTTGTTCCAGGAGTACTGCTGTACTCTCAGCTACAGGGCTGTTTCCATTTTTGATAGGAACCAAGTTGTCTTTGAAAGTGAATTTGCACATTAAAACAAACTTCGGAGGTGATTTAGTTTGTCTGGTGAGTTCTGACTGACCACAGCTATCTTGCTTATCTATGTGGCTGTCAGCTTCCAGGAAAATCTCCTACCTGGACAGGTACGTTGTATTTTTTCCTCTTCTGAAAGATCCCAATAGGGTAAACTTCTCTGACATATAAGATAAGGTGAACGGCCACTTCTAGAAATTCTGAAAGAACATCTGCAACAACTGGAAAACAAAAGTAAAAAATGCTGGAGGTTGCAGAGCAACATCATATTCATTGGAAATTTTTAAAGATATTTTTCCCTGCAAAAATTTCACCTCTTTCCTAGGTGCAGGAAGTTTAGGGCTGGAGCAACCCTCCAACAACAATACCATGAGCTCACATGCCAAAAAGAAGCTCTGCAAGAATACCAGTTTGCAGCACAACACATTACCTTGCCCAAAATTAAGGTCCTGTCGTGTCAGCGTGGTCATCTTGCCCAGAACCTGAAAGGCATCATAAAAAAAGAATGTTTATCCTCTGGCTCCTACAGTCTTACTATAGTCAGCCCATGGAGCCATCCAGTTCCAGTTCGCTTGTGCCACTGAGCCTAGGCCAAAAAACTGCCCTCTAAGCTCAGTAACAAGCACAAGAACACTGCCATGACAAATCCAAAGGGCCCGCTGTAAAAGGTTTAAGCGCCTTCAATGACCAACATGTAGTCAAAAATCACCGGTAATAAAAACAATAGAAATTAAAAAAAAAAGACAGCATCTTTGCTGTGTTCTGGCTCGCACCTCCAGTTAACAGTCATTCACAATTTCTGATTTTTTTTGTTTTATTTTAAAAATCCTGTGAAAATCTGTCCTGTTCACAGCTCTTCACTGTCTCCCTCCCTTCTTGACACATTTAGGAATGGAAGATTTGATTTCTAAGACTTAGTCAAGTTTAGACAACCATTTCTTAGTAGTACAAGGAATGCAGCTTATTTTTTTAAAAGCCACACAAATGTTTTAGTAACATATGAGAACATACCCCTTCTCCAGTCCCTATATCCTGTTATAACACAAAACCTTCTCAGTTCTATGGGTTTATTCTCACAATACCACAAAATATTGCTTATTCAGGCCTGGATCTGCATCTTCCATCAACACTACACAACCCAGGTACCCATCTGCTGTCCACTAACAACAGCTTTAGAGCCTCTCTCCAATCCCAAGGCATATAAACCCTACACAGCCATAAAATTAACTTAACATGGAATTTGTGACAAGGGCAGCACATTAGGTAGCCAAATTGAGTATCATGTACCAACAACGAATGAGCAGATGCTAGGACTCAACCTTCCAACAGTTTTTGTTTTATAGTGTAGTCAGTACGTTACACGTGTTTTAGGCCACAATATACATAATTTCCTATCACAAATTTCAATATGTTTCATTATTTTATTCAAACTCCATGCATGCAGATTCTAACCACTAACAGCACCATTGCTCATAAACTGTATGCATCTTTAAATGCCTCCAGGTGCACTGTGGCTCCATCAGTAACAGATGTTTTACACAGACTTCTGATAAGCCACAGGCATTCCAATCAGTTGTTTAGCTACCAATTTTCAAGCTGCTTCAGCTGCAATGAGACATGGTTTTCAGACCTAGAAAGAATTAACTTCAGCTTTCACAAAATAGGGAGATACTAACTTCTCCCCTTTTAAATTAGAATCTTATCATTGTATGAAAAGTCACCTTAGAATATTAGTGATCTGCTGCAATAAATAGAACTAAGAAACTTAAGGATCTTTCTAGCACTCTAGATGCAGTGACTGTCAAATTTGTACAAAATATCTGTATCAGAGAGGCATAAAGAATCCATGTTTTCAGTGGTTTAGGTTCACATCCTCACCTAAACACACCCCCTTCTTAAACAGAGGCCCCATTGAGGCAGCAGCATCCCAAGAGATCACTTTTAAATGCAATCACAAGCTTAGGCCCAGAACTACACATTTAATACTCCCTTAGCTTAAAGTTTTGGAGTAACTGATTGGAGCAATGTTGCACTTAATAGACTTTCATCTATTCATTTGAATTTGCTGTCCTGCATGCGGTTATTTTCCTGTAAAAGTAGTCCCATATTTCCAGCATAATATAGAGTACTAACAGATGGCTAGAGTAAGCATGAAGGAGTAGGCACCAGGAAAAAGACTGCCTGCACTTCCTTTGGGATGCTTTTTGGAAGCTAGCAATCCCTTACTGAAGAAATTTTGGAAAGAAAAGAGAAGCAAAGGAGGCAGGAATATCATGTTATTAGTAATCTATCATCTAGACAGTGATGATGTCTGTTACACAGGCTCCTGGGCTAGCCCTAGACAATTAGCACAGGCCTCCCGAATTAGCTTGCACCGTGCCCTGCCCCTTTCAGCGTTTCAAAGAAGAGAAAGGAGAATCCCCAAACGAGCCTCCTCCTTCTCACACACCGGCTTCTGTAGCGACTAGTCCCACGGAAAGACAAAGACTCTCAGGGGAGGTATGGCTACCCGAGGCTGCCTCGGTCTCACCCTTTCTGAGCACAAACGAGCATCACCTTTATCCCTGCCTGTACTTTCGAGCCCCTGCTACAAGGTGTTCGACGCTGCTCCCTTCCACAGCAGGGTTCCCAGTCCCCCCCGGCCCCCTCAGCACAGTTGTCCGCAGCTCCGCACTCGTCCTAGCCTCCCCCCCATCCCGGACTCCCGCCCGCCCGTACCGCGCCGAGGAGACGCCGGTGACCGTCGCCGCTGCCCTGTACCGTGCCCGGCCGAGGGGAGACCGGTGCCCGTCAGCGCCGCCCAGCCCTC
>VXAL01004012.1:243807-273783 GCA_013399475.1 Chauna torquata | reverse complement strand
TGGAGGAGACAAAGGCGGGGGTGACGGGGACCCCCCATCACCGCCACCTCTAGGCTGCCGCCGTCGGGACGCCCGCGGTGCGCGCTGCCTCGGGTGGCGGCGGCAACGCGCTGAGGTGGGAGCCGGCGGGCTGGCAGGGAGCCGGGCACCGAGGCTGGACATTGCCGGTGCGAGGTCCCTTCAGCCAGCCCTATTGTCACCGTGCCGGGGAGCAGACCCCAGGTTCTCCCGCTCCAGCCGCGGTCCCCCCGCCCCGCTCGCCCTCGGAGCGATGCACAGCGCCGTGCGCTTCCCGGGGGTGCGCAGCCTGGGCTTGGGGCTCGCTCCCCACCACCCGACTGCAAGTCTCAGCTACTGAAAGCTCCCTCCCGAGATGGCTCTCCCCTTCCCTGCCTCGGACAGAGGCATTGTCGCTCTCATAGTAGCTACCGAGCCCCCTGCACACCCCAGGGGTACGTCCCAGCTCAGAGCTGGGGCTGCTGTGGGAAGTGGCCAAGGGGCAATGGAAGCTTTTCCCTCTGAGTCATTGTGTTTGCAGAACCGTGCACTGCCATGCACACAGAGCCCCCGAGTACCCGCGGGTTATTCTCTGCTCTTCCTCTGTTGATAAAAGTGAGATCTTGTTTCTGAATTAAACCAATTTGGCATCAGTTAATGGCTTATTACAGCCAGTAATTCATCATGTAGGATTTAAGTGACATTTATCCAATTCATACCTGAAGTCTTCCGTCAACCAGAGGGTTTCATGGAAATGGTTTTGTATTTCCATCTCCTCTCCCTTGCAGAAGGAGGCATTAATCCTACACATTTTGGTTCAAAGTGAGAATGGCATACAAGGAAAAATGTTGAAAGCACAGCCTAACTGTTCTGCCACTTGGGGACATATTCACCTCTCCCCACAGAGAAGACTGGGCCAAATCTGCCCCTCTCCTCCCCTGTCACACTGGCGGGTGCTTTCCAGCCGGGTGAGCAATGACCTCTGCTATTGATTGTGTCTCATTTGTCACTAGGCATTGTGCATTAAACTGGAGAGTCTTCTCTGCTGTGCTGACAGCAAGCGACTATATCTTGGATGCTAATCTCAGACTCATTGCTATTTTAATCTCATTATTGGGTAGAGGAGCCTGTTTGATAGCAGGTTGCCTGTGATGGCTGTGTCAGCCACTCTGTGAAGTCCCAGAGGGAAGCAGAGCAGAGGGTACTGCATATTCATTCATGTGCCTCTCTTGCACTTCAAAACAGTGACTTGCTGGGCTGCTCTGTCCCTGGAGGCTGCACCCTCCCGGCTCCTGCACTGATGCTGAGAGCAGGGAAACACTCCGTGCAGGCCAGGGTAGGCACAAGAGAAAGGGTGACACAGCTGTGGCTCAAGATGAGAGGCACGTAGTGAGTTGAAGGGTTTGCAGGGTGTCCAGTGATCATCACAGCCAGGGTACTAGAGCTTAGCAGTGACTTAGTGACTAGTATAAAACTGCCAGCTTCCTCACAAGTCTGGGCTGCAGGAGAGGGTATTTCCTGGGTCGTGCTGTGTGAATACACCACTTCTGTCCTCAGAGGGCAGAGCACAGCCTGTCAGCCAGAGCTGACTGGTGAGGGGATGGGATTGCCTGGGCCGATGTGGCAGCAAAAACGGAGTCGCAGTTCCAGCCCTTCAACTAATGGGGAATGAGCCACGTTTCAAGTGGTCACTGGATATGGGTTGCCTTGGGGGCAGATGTTTTGTGTAGGCACAGAGGTAACTACAGCTACTACCGACCCCTCTGCAAGCTTGAATCTCTGTGTCCTGTCTCCTGTGCCACAAGTGCAATTAGTGCATGGAGTAAACCTGAATTTGGCTCTTTCTACAGTGGAGCACTGTTCAGTGATGGCAGAAAGTGAGAGAAAACAACAAGCAAAAGGAAAACATGTTTCAAAGGGAGGTGGTGGGATTCAAGTAGCCTAGCCTAAATATCTGCAGAAAGAAAATCTCTCACACCAAATGCAGTTATGAGGGACAAGGAAACTGGAGTTGGATAAATATGAAAGGCAGGGTTGGGAGGAAAGTTGACAATGGATACAGGCAACATAAGAAAGGAGGAGGAGAGCTCTGAAGAGGGACTCAAAAGGACTGGAGATCTGTAATCTAGGGACTTTGCTGCTCTGTCGTCCCAAATACATCTGAACCAGCAGGAAGAAAAATATCCTTTACAAAGTGAGTGTGCAAGAAATGTTGGAGATGAGGAGTGATATTACTTTTATCCAGGGGAAGAAAAGAGAAGAGTGTATATAAAATTTCCTGTCTTCTTTTGGGGACCCTAGAAAGCTGGGGGGGGATCCCTTAGAAATGCGAAGGTCTTTTGGCAGATTGTGTATGAAGCTTCCCAGTATTTGCCTCCAGAAACAGAAAAACAGATGGAAAGAGACCCAGCAGGGAAGTGAAATCTCATTTATCTGCACAATGCCATCCTCCTGGCTCCAGCCAGCTCTCTGCATGTCAGCTACCATAGAGCCTACCCCATCCATTCTGCTCCAGGCATTCCCAAGCCCATCCGTCACCCTATGGCTTCTTATTTACAGGGAGCCTGGCACACGAAGCTGGGTTTATTGTCTGTCATCTGTGCCACACATGCACATACAACACAACACCCATGTAGATGCATGTACATTTTGTCTGTTGCTGCAGCTTGGGGTTATCTGGAATCCAGGAAATCTTTATGCGCTCCTGCCAAAGTTTGAGCTTACCAGAGCCAAAGAGAAATTTGGCCCAGAGTACATACCTGGATTCAGCTCTTGAGCATACAAACTGCATCATCTATGGTCTGGGGTGATAAAGGATCTTGATATTCTCTATTTCTGGGTTCAAGTGTTTTGTTCACCTTTGATGTGACAAGAGGAACACATGTGAAAAGTTAAAGCCAGTACTGTCAGGTGTCGTGTTTTAAGTCAGATATATGAGTGAGCATAGATGATCTGATGTTAGCACTGTCAAATATAAAATGAATACAGCAGCAGCAGAGCCTTTTTCCCCATCAAGGTGACAAAGCTGTATTTACAGGAAGAAAACATGCCTGAGTTTCTGTGTACCTATTCAGTCCATGGCTGCCTTGCACAATTACAAGCAGAGAGCAAAGTAATAGTAATTATATCAGTGAGTCCAGAGAAAGGGACTGCCCACAGGGAAAGTTACCCAAGATGCAAAAAAACTTAATTTTCCTTACAGGGTTGTGACCATCCACTACTAACCCAAAATAGATCAGAAGTATTGGCTGAGAGACAACACTAACTCATTCATCAGCCCTGGGCCTGCACCCCAGGTAGCTCTAAGGCCTTATCTTTGCTTTACACATTTTCTTGTTAGTTGGCAGATTTGCTACCTCAAGAAGCAGGTGGCTTATAATCCTGAGTATATAAAGGAAGTGCAAAGTGCTGGATGAAGTAAAAGGGATGTAGGTCTGACATGGTGGAGAACTGCAGGAACAGCTTAGCTTGGCAAGTACTTTGACTATTTCCTTTATTAATATACCATCCCTAAGAAGAGGATGAATTTTGGACTTGATATAACATGATTGTTTTAGAGCAATGTGGGAAAGGCATCTCCTTACAAGGACAGACTTCTTTCTTCTGGACATTTGTGTCTCAAGGCAGAATTTCACCTTTTGCAGAAGAGGTGCATCAACAGAGTGAGAACACTGCCGTCCTCTACTTCTACAAGCCCTGAGTTAGCACTGACTTCTTTTATGGACTGGGGTCCTGAGAGAGGAGGGTGTGGAGTTTACTTTGGTACTCAGACATTGAGGAACGTGAGTACTGAGGAGAACCAGGGAGGCTGTTTTGTTATCTAGCTGTCTTTTGGAATTGTGAATTTTGCATCCTCGGTAGGACAAGAAAAACTGAGGAGGTAGGAAGAGGTTTCCTACAGCTACAGATACATCACGGCACAGAAACACCTGGTTAAGAGAAGGCTGGGACTTCTGTACCTCTAGTACAGCAGTGTTGCCTTAATGGAAGGTACCAAAATTGGTCCATGGACAGTTTTGGTTGGGCAAACAGCTCAGAGCTCCCCTGACAAATGTGCAGTACAGGTATTTATGTGCATTATTAAAGCAAGATTCCCAGTGACACAGTCATGCATTGTGTAAGCCTGCCCTCTGAGCCAGTGCAGAGATGAGGCAACCCATGTGCTCTAGCTGCACTTTCATGCTGTGTCATGCCGACATGACAGCTGGGAAGCTTAAATGAATGCCCCATGCACTTTGAAGCAGACCTTCCGTTTATCTGCCTAGCAGCATCTAGGTGTTCTATGGCTCCTGCTGGAAACCAGAATCTGTAGTTAATGCGTCTGTCAGGTTCATCATCAAAAGGCCCATGTCTGTGTGCTTGAGATTGGAGGCACCTGCCTCACATTCTCTTTGCACTTGTTCTCTCCTGTTGGCATTTTGCCTATAGATGAAAAGGTAAGATGCTGTCTCCAGTTCTTTGAGTAGTTCTGTGATGCCTCGATCCAGCTGGTTTGCTCTGGTTCTTAAAGAGAAAATCCTAGGGGAAAAAAAAAAAAAATACCGTGGATGCAGAGCTTGGGTTTTGCTTGGTTGCTATTTGTTACACTGGTTTTGAAGCAGAAACTTCAAGTGCTTTGCTAATAGATTTAGCAGTCGGTCTGGTTTTCCTTTGTCCCAGGTAGCTGCCAATAAAATGCTGTTTTTTAGTGTTACGGCTTCAGGAAATAAGCTACCCAGCACCTCCCAAATGAGTCCTCAACTAGCAGTTTGTTGTCTTTTGTGGCTGGGGGAAGGACCTGCTTTTAAGAGTGCATTAAAGAAAAGTCCCCTGTGCTGCCTACTTCTTTTCAGGGGCAGTATGGACTGAAATTTTGCTCCCAGTCTCTAAGCAGTAGCAGAGATCCATCTTGTAAAGGCAGAATCTGCTGGTGAATGGGTGAGCAGGCTTTTCAGTTAACAGGATGGAGACTTCTGTCTAAACTCTCCAGATGCTCCATGAAGCTGAGGCTGCTATCATGGCAGAGGTTTCACTGACTCAAAACACTTCGTATATGCCTTATGGGTTGAAAGAAAAGAGGAAAGGAAGGACTAAGGCCATTCTTAGGGTGTTTCCTGTTAGCTCCACAAAAAGGCACTGAGATGGGCCTCAAAGGATGTTACCTGCTCCCCTTCACAGGTGACAATGGCTGGTCAAGCAGCAAAGCACCTGACGAGGAAGTACAAATCGTTGCAGTTATGCAGCAAAGTGGTTCACTTGGTGTACAGACAGATGGAAATCAGGTGCAGCTGAGGGTGCAGGAAAGGTTGGAGGAGGGGGCTGAGTAAAGAACTGTGGCTTTAACTTTGTGACAGTATTTTTCAAATTAATGTAAGCCTAGGCCTGGTTTTCTGAGTGTCAGAGTGTCTAGCTTTAAGCATGCCTTTGTGCTGCCCAGATTGAGAGGGACAGACCAAGAAAGCTACCTGAAAGTGAAAGGCTCACTAGCAATGCTGAGCTTTTCGTGGGAAAGGGCAGGGGAGACTGGCTTATATAGAGAAGCCTCTAACTTGTGCAATGTCCCAAAGTCATGTCTCATAACACAAACACAGGGATGAAGAAATACCCTTGAAAATATTACACTGAAGCAGAATGAATGAGAATACTCTGTAGCCACTGTGCTTAGAGGCTTGATCTCAGAGTGCTTTGGACTTAAATTACCCTGTCAGTGACAGTGTCACCCAGTGAGGTGAGGTGAAGAGACTTGTGCAGGGTCAGGGAGGGAAAGTGGGACAAGCTAGACAAAATTCAGTCTGCCTTCCTTCCTCTTGACCAGCATCCCCTGCTCTGCTGACAGCAGATTTGTTTTTCTGCTACACTGTGATATATCAGCACAAATTTTTCAGTGTTTTTTTCTTCCCTTGACCATTTTCAGCCAGCCTGAAGCAGTGTGTGTGTGCATGTAAAAGTCTCTGTCTTCAGCTGCTCAAGGCTGTTGCTGGTCCTGTGAGGCCACCATCTGCCTCCAGTTCTGTTCATCTTGACATCTTCATTGCAAGGAAACCAGCTGGGGGGGGAGGGGAGGGGGCTGGTGCCAGCCAGGCCCAGGATGCCAACCTGGCATCAAACTTCCCCAGCCCGACAGCTGGTGCTGTGCAGGCAGCTCGGGGGCTGCAGGAGCCAGCCTCCAGCCCCTCAGATGGCAGTCTGTGAATGGAAGGGTAAGGGAGCTAGTCAGCAATCAAAGGAGAATGTCCTGCTGATTGATGGCCCTCATTTGCACATGAAACTGGGACCTCTCATCCCTGCAGGCCCTGCACGTGTGTCTCAGCTGCTGTAAACTGGGCTGGGAGAGGAGATAACCTAGGAGAGAGAAACTCTCTTACAGCACTGGAGACCTTAAGTGTTGTCATCTAAGTTGTCCTAGGTTTGAATCTTGGTTGCTTTTACAATTCCTAGAAGTTGGTTGCTTAATTTGTTTTGTTGTTGTTTGTTTTAATTGCAGGTGAGGCAGAGCACCCAGGATTATGGCAACTTCTTCCACCTTCTTCTCCCCTTTTCTTTTCCTTTGTGTGCTGGTTCTTTCTGATATCGATCTTGCAGTCTCCCTGGACCCTAGCACAAAGCTCAAAAATGTCCCAGAGAACAACAACCATCTCCAAAAACAAGAGATGTGGCCACAGCAGCCCGGAAGTGGGCACCACCACAGGCATGGCTTGGCCAAGAAAGAGAAGGTCCGTGCCATGCCTTCTAGAGGGCAACCGGCTGGGGAGGAGGCCCTCAGAACGGGTAGCGGAGCTCCAGCCATGGAAGAGCCGGTGGCAGTAGGACAGCCAGCAGCCCTGAAACAGGATAAGGATGTGTTTCTGGGTTTTGAGCTCCCACATCCTGAGAGGGAGAACCAGTCCCCTGGGTCTGAGAGAGGAAAGAAGCAGAACAGAGAACACCGGCGACACAGCCGCAGGGACAGGCTGAAACACCACAGAGGTATTTGAGCTCCAAGGGAAGCTGAGGCTGTTGGGTCACTTGAAATGAGTGTCACTTGCGTGAGGGCAAGAAGATGTAGCTGTGGTTGAACCACATGGGTGTGCGGAGGGTGTGGGGTGTGTGCCTGCTCTGGGGAGAAATCTGCCAAACAAAAGAGGCACAAGAAAAGAGGGAACTCCAGAACTGGAGATTTTTACTGCTGGCTGCAATTTTCTGAAAATGACTTGGTTTGCCTTACAGAGGAGAGCTCTGAAAGCTCCTAGGACTGGGGGGCTTTGTTTGGGGTGGCCTGCTTTGTTTTTTTGGCTTTTAAGCAAGTGGTTCAATTTATGAACAAACATGTTCAAGCCATGCTCAATCTCTCCACTGACTTCAAAACATGACCAGAACTAGAAATAATTAAAAACAAAAAAAAAAACCACCACCAACAACAAAAAAATTACTTAGCTTGAAGATCAGTTTCTTCTCATCACAGCTTGTATTTTTCTATGTTTATGCTGAACTATGAAAAATATAGCTTTTGCACATGTGAAATTGCACTAATTATGTTAAAATGTTGCTGAAAATGTTGCTAAAAGTTTTTGACTGGGACTGCTTTCCTTCACAGGTCAAGTTGTGGGTGTATGTCTCTGTGGTATGGTGTGCTGTGTGGTAAATCTTTAGTTCTGTTAAAGCTAGGCAATCTGTGTCAATCTACACCAACTGACAAGTTGGGTGTCAGTGTCCCTGCCTTCCAGCTATCACTCCTCCCCGCATCAGTAAGAAGAGCTCTACTGTTTTCTCAGGCGACTGACTGAGCAACTCACATTAAGCAATATATAAGAACATGCAACAAAGCTGGTTTGAAGCAATGTTTGCAGACTACAAAACAGGCCTTGCATCTTTGGCTTAACTTAAAGCCTATATTTAAGTTAATACTTTTACAGAAGCATGGATCAAGCTGTAAAGTTATTCTTATTTCAAGTTAGGTAGGTTCTGACTTGAGCTGGACAGAAATAACCCCCTCTTAAAATGAAATAAGAATGTGTTTACAGGAATTTGCAGCAGCTTAATCCATTGATTTAAAAATGGTGAAACAGGTGCATTTTGTATTCCCAAGACGAGAAAACAAGGATTGTTCTCAAAATAATTGGCTTGCTATGCCTAGAGCTTCAAGAAATCTTGAAGATTCTCCTTAGGAAGAAATCCATTGATTCTTAAGCAAGAAATATAAATAACCGCACCTTCCTGAAGATATGTCTGACTTCAGTGTGTAAGAATCAAGGTGCATCTACTCTGGGCCGGATCTATCACTTTAATTTAATAGCACATGACTCTGCTTTACTGGTCTCAACAGCAGCTCAGGCTGGTAGAAAACTAGGCAGTGGCTGGATGAAGTTTGGATACTTTCGACTCAAATTTTTCTGTGGCACACAGAAAGGAAAGGGATGAGCAAGCTAATGCTACTGTACCTGTTGTCCTCTGCAGGGAAGACTTCTGATGCTGGGCCAAGCTCCCTGTACAAGAACCCTGAAAGCTTTGAAGAACAGTTTCAAAACCTTCAGGCAGAGGAAGCTACAAGTCTGACTCCCACCATGCTTCTCTTCACTGCACTGGAACTAGTTGTTTCCACAGAAGAGCCTCCTGTTCTTCCAGCCACATCACCGCGGTCACAGGTAAAGAGACAACTGGTAACTGCACTGTACCTCTGATACAAACAGAAATCTCCTGCAGGTAAGGTCCAGTTTCTTCTTTTTTTAGTTAGAGGTAAGTGCTTGCCTAACACCAAAGCTCTCCCTCAGAAGCAGCTCTCTATCTTGGAGACATCTAAACACTCCATAAACAGTTCCTTTAGTCTTCCTGGCCCTATCTCTCCCTTAGCTAGCAATCTTCATTCAGCTTCAAGGAGTGCAGAGGCAGTAGAAGCAGTTGGCTGGAGACGCAACATGTTCTTATGCTCCTTACTGGCCCTTCCTCCCCACATAGAAGCAGTGGAAGCTTCCCTCTTAGTTTCAGCTGAAACAAGAGAAAGCTCTTCCCTTCTGAAAATGAGATGCTAAGAATCCCCAGAGGACAAGATGAGGGTGAGGGCTGGGGAATTATGAAGCCTTGTTGAGGTCTGAAAGCATGAAAAAAATTCTCAGATGCTGCAGTGTCACTACAGAAATGTAATCCATTGTCTCTTTGGTTTCTTGTGGTTTGCAGGCCCGCCTCAGGCAAGAGGGGGATGTGATGCCCACCCTTGATATGGCACTCTTTGACTGGACAGACTATGAGGACCTCAAACCAGAAATGTGGCCATCAGCTAAAAAGAAAGGTGCTAAACTTACACTGCTGAACTCCCCATCCTCTTTCCCAAAAGTCATTCTGTAAGTCTTAGACTATGGTTAGTGTTCACAGGTGTGCTGAAGGATACGAGGTCATAGTGGTGGAAAAACAGAGAAAAGGCATAATGCCGATTGTATTTTTTGCTCTGTTTCGGCATGCTTCTCATTTTGGATGGGTAGTTTGAAGACAAAGGAAAAATGATTAGATGGAGGGTTGACAAGCAGGGAGGAGACTAAACTATAAAGGTTTAGAGTTCAAACTCCTAAAGCTTGATGCTGTTTTCACCCTAGAATGATGTAGTCTCCAAAATAAAAACAGTAGTGTGAAATCTTCTACCAGCATCGATTCTTTTCCATAGAGAAACGCCGCAGTAAGAGTCCCAACAGTGGAAATGAAACCATGTCAGCAGAAGGAGAGCCATGTGACCATCACCTTGACTGCCTCCCAGGTGAGGATCAGCCTGATAGTCATTTCTCCAAACATGAAATTGTTTGAAATCCAGTCCAGGTTCTAATCTTAAGTATTCTGATTTTAGTACTGTTAGAAAGTGGTATGCAGAGGGAAGGGCAAACGTTCTCTGGGCATGTTGTGGGAACAGATGACGACTGTAACACAGAGCTGTCATGGATGTCATAGTTCTACAGGGGGGTAAATCAGCTATGCTGACCCTTGCTCCTGTGTTGCAGGCTCTTGCTGTGACTTGCGTGAGCACCTCTGCAAACCACACAATCGAGGCCTTAACAACAAATGTTACGATGACTGTATGTGCACAGAAGGTGAGTTCAGCTCCTTGCTCCCTCGTTTCCAGCTGGCTTAGTAATTGGCTAAATGGACTGGGAATAGTGGTTTGTAGGTAAAAATAGAAGCCAGATCTGCTGTTCTTAGCCTTTCCCTGCCACCGACTCACAATGTGACTGATGAGTCATCTAGGATATCATATTTTCTCTCTTGAAAAAAAAAGAATCCTAATATCTACAAACCTATCTAACAGAAGAAGCCACCCCAGATTAACACCTCAGTAGTGCTTTGAAGTCTCACAGACTATGAAACTATATTACTATCCTTCTTTCACATGACTTTATGCCTAATATGGCTTTTCTGAGTTAATTTCAACTGAATGTGTAGCAATTTAGTAGGTGTGGGCAGCACACATTTTTGTTTCTTAAAACTGTATCTGGAGAATCCACAGCCCTTAATAGACAGTTACATTATGAAGATGTTGAAAAGCATTCTTCTAGTCTGAACATGTTCAGGATCAGTTCCAGGCACTGTGTCTTGTCTGCCAGAACTTGTCTGGTAGCCAAGTTTTGTGACCTATGTTAAGGACCTAGTGACTTTGACCAGGTCATTCACCTACACTTTATCCAGTTAAACTGACTGATTTCCTGGAGTTGCAATGTTAAATGATAGTCTTCACCTTGGGTGTGTCATGCAACACTTGAAGGTCCTCATCAGAGAGGAAGGTCTGATAGATCAGCCTAGGAAAGTGTTTCTGCAAGCCTAATGAGTGCTGCCTCTGGCCCTGCTTTATATTTAAGCTAGTTGTAAGTTGATGCCAAATGTGCATCCTCTATTGCCCTAAAAAGATCCCCAGAGAAACAAGCTCCAGATAGGACAGACAAGATGCTTAGATAAGAGCAGAGCTCTGATCTTGTGTGCTCTCTTTCTGAGAGGCCTAACTGCCCTGGGAGGATTGGTAATGAGGGGCAAAAACCCAGCTTCAGGGTAGCCTGGTCTCAATATAGCCCAGGGACATACACTCCAAAAGGCTGCTCAGTGACCTGTGACATCGGATGGGTCTCCCGTGTACAAGTACTCAAGGACAGTTTATGGGCTGTCTTATTACAGAAGCTATAAATCCTCAGCTTCTCCCACTCTGGGGGTCCTGGCACTGTTGCTATCTGCTGTCTGCTCTGGTGGTAAAAAGAGTTGCAGTTTCTAGGATGAACAAATCAGTTCTTGGCAAGAACTGCAAAGACCAAATCCTGGACTACTGAAAATCAAGACTTTCCTGGAAGTTACTTGCACGTAGGCTGTCCCCAATCAGGCCCACCTAGCTATGCATTCTGTTGTAACAAAGTCAGACAATAGGCACCACAAGATAAATCAGTACCAGAAAACAAAGAGTTAGCCTGACCAGAGGCTCCCATTGCCTTCCACTACCATGAGAGACTATGCGCTGTTTTGTTTTTTGTTTTTTTTTTTAACAAATAAAATGTCCCCAGGTATTCATCAATGCTGTCTCAGTTTCCTTCAGACCCTGTACTTCTAGCATCCAAAACAGAGAAACTGAAGGAGATGAGCAGTGAGCTTTGGATCAGACTTTCCGATAATAGCACTTCCATCTCTTCCCTCCTCTCCTGAAGCTTCAGAGAAATAAATAGCAAGGGGAGCTCCCCAGCCATTGCTGCTCCACATTAAGTCTATAGTAATTTCCCAATGGAGAGATCACTTAGACAGTAATGGGAAGTAATAGTGGGAAACCAAGCAGGGCTTCCATAAAATCACTGGAAACAATCAGGATAATTCATTGGTATTTCAAAAGGCCAGTGAAACCTTCTGCCAGAGCCAATGAATCCCAAACCAGATCAGTGAGCCAAGCTGAATAGCAGGGCCCAGAAAGCAATATGCCCTGCCCATGTGAGGCATTTCTCTGCTACCTCATTTGACACAGCCCTGGCTTCCCAGTTCTGGGACTGTCCCCACTGCAGCAGGTTCTGTCATGAACTAAGGCTGGGAGCTAACAGTTTGATGTTACTGCTGTAGTGAGCCCTGGTCCCTCCTGCTCACCATGCTTGTTTTTTTTCTATAGGGCTACGCTGTTATGCCAAATTCCACCGGAACAGAAGAGTGACTCGGAGGAAAGGGCGCTGTGTGGAGCCTGAGTCGGCCAACGGAGAGCAGGGATCATTCATTAATGTTTAGGAGGGTGGGACTCTATCTCCTGCCTTGGATGGTCAGTAGTTGGGGTCAAACCACTTATACCTAGCAGTGGGGATTAGAGAAAAAGTCAAGCAAATGACTGAAGCTGCAGGCCAGGCTCCAACAAGTCTGAGGCTGGTGTTAATTATAAATAGTGGTCTCAGCCTTTTCTGTACCAGGACTGTATTCCCCCTCCCTTCCCTCAGCACATTCCTGCCCTTGACCTGAGTCCCCCTCTCCCAGTTGGTTGGAGATGATCCTGGATGCCAGTCTGATGGTGCTGGCAGGGAAAGGCTCTGCAGTTTCATCTTCTCTCAACAGAGGCAAGATATGAAAGATCCTTCAGGTCAACAGGAGGGTCTTCTCAACTGTTGCTTGAGAAGAAAGGTAGATGCTCCTTAAGGATCAGAGGTTCTTAAGAGGATAGGAAGCTTGTAGTATCCAGGTGGAAACAAAGATGGGACATGAAGATGGATCAGCAGGAAGCTGGCTGCCTGGGTGAGAGGGGACCCTCTGACGTTGCTCTTGCTCTCTCCTCTGTTCACTGCTACAGACATTACCTAGCAGTTACACGCTACCAGTTCCTAACTTTTTTCTTTGGGACTATCGACTCCCACTCCTTTCTTCCTCTCTTGCTCCCGCAGAACAACCTGGTTTCTGCAAGGATGTGGCAAGACATCCCAGCCTGCAGCTCTCATTCATTAGTTACCCTGCAAAGTCTGTTATTTTTAATGATTATTTTTAGGAGCTTTCTGGGGAAGTGATAGTTTTCCTAGTGAGCCAAAAATAAAGTTTTTGGTAACAGGAGATAGGGACAGGCAGTTCTGTAGTAAATCCTGTGACATGTTGCATGTGTGTGTCCATGATATGTAAATAAAGTTATGATAGATATCCTTTGTTCAACTCTTCTGCTTCTTTAACTGCACCTAAGGATGGGGCAGAAGCCAGAAGGGCCTATAGGAGAGCTGGCCAGCAGGTAGCACTGATCACTTCAGGTAATCACACAGAGCAATTACGCCACTTAGTAGAAAACTTTCTCTATCCAAACTGGGTACTTAGGCTGCGCAGTATCATCACTCAAATTGCAGCTAACAGTCTGTTTCTGCCTGGTAGCTATCCAGGTATTTAAAACATCTCTAAATTTGCGAAGTAATTGCTGACTTCATTGATACAACAGGGCAACATGAGCTACCTGTGTTAAAAGGGAGTAGTGTTAATTGGTGAGGATGTTCTTTTCTACTGCTGTCACCCCCAACTCACTGGCTTCTGGTGGGAGGCAGCTGTGAAGCCTTTTAAATGTTAAATTCAAGAACCTGGAGATTTACAGCATTTATTGTCTGACTTTTAGGAATAGAAATATTAATTCTAGTGCTTTGGTCAGAATCTTCTTTATGCTGCTTCCCTAAATCCTGCTGTGTTCCATTAGGGTAGGCAAACCTCTATTTTGCACTCTGTGGAGTGACACTACAACAGAAACATTGTGTATTCATTCAGATAGTATAATGGTTTATGCCTCTAATATGATGACTGCCCAGTCATGACTACAGAGATATGCTACGAATACAGAAGTAGCTCTGACCCACATACACCTGCACTGCTAGGAAATACACAAACAGAGGAATTTGTAAAGGAGGGTTTAGGCAAAACCTGACACTCATCTGGCCATATCCATTTAGATTTCTACTTACAGCATTACAATCCCAACCCAAAAATTAGGAGTAAAGAAAGGTGGTTTGGCTCCAGCTCTATGCCATGGCAGCAAGGATGCAATTTGCTAACCCAGAGAGAGAAACACTGTCTATCCCTCAGCCCAGATGCAGAATAGTGGGTGGTACTGCCGGTGCTATTGTCAGTGAAAGCATAAAGGGAAAAAGGCCTTAATTGATTGCAGTCAATTGCAGAGCTCTCAACCCCAGGTCTGTGTGACATCAATGAGAACCGCATGCACAGCCTTATCAAAGCCAGGTTTTCATACCACAGTGCTTTCCAGTATAGGAGCTGAGGCCTGTGTTGGAACAGCACAATTAAAAGAAGGATGGAAATCTTGCAGGGATGCAGGTGTTCATTGCCCCGTACATTACAAGAATACTTGTAGGATCCTGGGCAGTGTTTTGAACAAGACTGTGTTGCAAATCATGTGCAATACAAGCAAGTCTGAATTTTAAGCCAGAGCTCTTAGACATCAACAGGGGACCTCTTGCTGCTTCTGCTTTCGGTCTGCTATTAAATCTGAATATAAAAAACAGCTAATTCTTAATTGGTAGGATTAGTTAAATGTCTAAGGACAGTGAAAGTGGAGTTAATTATAATGAATCAAGTCACAGGATTATTGGATTGACTGCTCACATTGGAGTTCCAGAAAGAGAGCTCATGACCAAGACTCGTTCTTTCTGAATCAAACTGTGATGTTAGAGGTGAAGCAGAAAGGGTAAGCAGAGGTACATGTATGGGCTGCACAGTCCCAGCAGTGTGAAAAGAATCAGACAACCTGATTTATGTATCTGCCAGATAAACTACTGACTTCACAATTGCAGTGCAAAGGAAAGCTGTTGAGTAAATAATGTGCCAATATGTAGAATGCAAGACCAGCCTGTGACATAAAACCCCAGGGCAACATTTGTACAACAGCAAGTCCAACCCACTTCTGAGCATAGGAAAGCTTTTTAGTACCGCTCTGTGCTGTCTCAGGGGCATGACAGTAGTTGCAGTGATACTATCACTAGGTTACATTTAGCAACTTTCCCCTTCCTTCCCAGTATCTCCCAGTTGCAATGCAGTCAGTGACAATTCTGCCTTTAGGGACATTAGCTCTGAATAAGAGAGAGGGAAACAAATGTCAAGCAAGTCTTGTTTTATACGTTCTTCTCAATGCATTGTTTGAGAAAATCAAATTAAGAACTCACACAAACTCAGCTTCTCTACTGCCCCCAGAGGGCTTAATCCAGAGCTCTCAGAATATTTTTCTATTGTCTTGAAAGGACTTTGGATGAGGCCCAAAACAGCCATAGCAGGGCTCTGTGGAATAATTCTGAAAGCTAATTGCAGTGCATGCATGCAAGTAAGGTGAGTGACAGAGCCACACCCAAACTCCTGCTCTACAGCTACTGCTGTTAGCAGCCTCACAATGCGTCCAAGGGGCGTACATCATTTTAAACCACTTCTCCAAGGGTGAGAATCATTAGACATGGAAAAGAGAGGACAGCGTGCTGATTTGACATAATCATCTCAGCAGCTGCCTGCTCTGTGAATGCTGTTGAATCTCAGGGATGTTGCTGGCAGTTGCCAAAATGATAACTGTAAGGGAGATGAGGGGAAGCACAAATTAAAACACTTGGGAATCATCCTGTCTCAGGTCTGTAATAGTCTGCATTCATTTTAGCTTGGGGGTGGTTTATTGAAACCCTCTCTCTCCCCCCTCCTCTGGTAATTATCCTGTTGTCAATCCACGGTGTTTCAAAGTGCTTCAATTTCAAACCCATGCGATACTAAATTGTTCACATCTATGCCAGTCAGACTCTGCTACATAAAGCCTAGAGAAAACATTGCTTTCACATTTTTTTATCAGAAAGAATGAGGGCTGATTTTTCCTTTGAACGTTCTGAGTACCAAGTGTAACCTATAAACTCATTTCTGATATGTCAATTCATTTTCTAGAGGGTCAGTGAATCTTGAAGAGTAGTCCCTCAATTATATCTCAGATCTCTAGTTAGATTTTAGAAAAACAGAGGAGTAGCTCTTTCTTGCTGAGATTAGAAAAGACTTTTTAATCCTATCTTTCAAGGTACAACATTAGCATAACCTTCCCCACTTCCCAGATCATCTTGCCATAGACGGTTTCGCAGTGAAGTTCCTCCCCAGTGTTACAAAATGTCTTCAGTTTCCTCTCCAATCCAAATGATGTTTCTGCTTGCTTATTTCCCACTGGGATCTAAATTTGCAGAGCCAGGACAACTTCTATATGCCCTTACTCACTGCTTATTCAGAAAGGCTCTATTGATAATATATGCATTTGTGCAGAGATGATGCTTTCATTGCTTTTGGCTCCACAGACAAGGCACAACTCAAAGACACCATGGCAGCTGCAGTCATTAGTTACCTTCAGACTAGACCCCCTAGTGAGTGACAAGAAGGGCAGAACTATGAGCAGTGAGCTTGTCTCTATCTCCATCGGCCAGATAAGGACAGCAGGAGCAATTATATTAACGCCTATACTTTCCCACAGAACTGCTATCACCTTGCCCACCAAAGGTACAGTGTCCCAAAGATGAAAAGGAAGGCATTTCTGCCTTATTGGCCTCACTTTTATGCTGCCAGGAAGGGAGCCAGCTGTGTATTAGGTTATTACTCGGTCTGCACAAGATATACTACCAATATAATTGACGTAAAGCAGCTAATTGCTGGATGTTAGTTGCAGTGAGCTGAACTCACCTGAATCAGTCTTCTTCTAGTTAGGAAAATCTCTGTATCCTGTTTCCAGTCTCCTAGGGTCATCTGATTCTCCCTGCAGGTCTTTAACTCACTGCTTGTCTTTCTCACTATGTTTTTGTTGCTTTGAGTTATCAAGCCTAGGGAAGGGAACAGAGGCAGCAGGTTACGCAGAGAGGCAATTTACAAGGTACAAGCAAAGCAAAGCAGAGGTAAAAAACGACTAACCCTCCGATCAGATAGGTGTGAGAGACGTGCAAATGCATAATGTCTATCATAGCTCTCATTGTTTTCATATCCAAGAGATCATTAAGACATTTCTGAGTCCCTTGGGTGCATGACATGCAAGCCCAGGATATAATAAGCAGGGCTGAATTAATTGCACAATACGTTGATGAACAAAATGAAGTAAAGCACTTTTGTTGTACAAGGGGAAATGAATGCTTTGCATTAAACAGCAGTCACATCAATCCAAATTATGGCTCACACTGCATAAATGATAATGAGACTCCCTGCCTCACTCAGACCAAGTGAGAATGCTGAAAGGAGCAAAGACACCCACAAACTGCTGCATCTGAACAGTGCTTATACTTAAACTGGGCTGCAGCATAACAGTGGAATTTGTCTTTACAACAAACCATATTCCATTGCTAGATACTTCTCCTGGCAGAAGGGCATCCCTATCGCAGTTTGTACCCAAAAACTGAGCCAGAAACATGGCTATTCTGTCTCTCTTTATATATATATATGTATTTTTAAGATGTCAAATCTTTTTGCCATTTAGGGTAAAATCCAGTCCTTGACATCACCGGGACAATTAGCACTGATCCCATTTGATACCAGAGCTTTTATGAATAGAGGCAGGGCTTCCCTGCAGGACACAGAAATGGAAATGAAGTCACAGCTGATGTAGCACTAGATGAGTTATATTTCAGTCTTTCATCTGGTAAAGTGTCATAACCAGAGTTTTCTGGGAGAACATCTGTGGCTTATTTTTAATAATGTTTTGAGCTATGCAGAGAGTCAGTTTTCTTCTGTTGCTTCTTCTGGTTAGCATTTTATAGATTGTGTGATTTTGGCATTTAATACTTTGCCTTGGGAGATCTTCAAACGTACTACATGTTAGCAGTCAACAGGACTCAGGATGCTGTGAAGGACAGGCCAGACAGGACTACATCTGCATCTTGTTTGAGAATGTTTCAGTATAGATTCAGCATTGCACGACTCTTGTACATAACCCTGCACTGCACTGCACTGCTTGAACTGGAAATGGGATTGAACGGTGACTCATACATGTCCACATTCAGCTTCTGCAGTGAACTTCTGACTCCTTGCTCATTCGTTAAGAGGCCCCATCTTTTCTGTAAGAGTAAATTACAACTGACACAGTAAAATGTCATAGTCGTACACTGCAGACAGGTAAAGCATACACTGGGGAAGGAACGGAGGGTTTAAGAGGGGTCACCCTTACTTCTTGGTTCTGTTAGTTCATTGCCATACCTGGGGAGAAGACTACTATTATGAACAGGGCAGGGAAAAAAAAAAGTTATAGCTGAACTGTGTGGGTTTGGGTGGGTCACTTACTTATCAACTTCCCAAGTTCTAAAATTGGAAAAGCTTTCTTTCAGAACAAGAAGTGAAGAACTCCTGATTTGTACCAGGCTTTTACACAAAGAGTTCAGTCATCTAGTTCTAGAGAAAAATTTAGGGCCAAAGGAAGCAACTGAATACCTGCCAGCTGTTCTAGCTACATGCTTAGAGACTCCAGCACTCAGGCACAAAGACTGACCTGAACATGACTCGGTTATCATATCATACAGCTGAGTACAACTAGCATCTTGCAATTTTTTTACTGGTGTTTATTAAGAGCATCTTTGTCACTCCTCACACTTACTCCTTTTTTTTGTCACAGTACTGATGTGTGCACAAAAGCTTTCTTTTCCCCCCAAAAGCTGCTAAGTCCTAAACACGCATTAGCATTTTTGGACTCTGACAACAGTCCATGTATACTGTCAAACCTTCCTCTAGCTGCATTACTTGTGTAACTAGCAGGAAGAACAGTTTGGCTGGATATTTGGAGTCAACAAACTCACTCATCTAACCTAGTGGTGGATTTCCATCTCGGTGTTGCAGGTGATGTGCAATACACATCAGGTAGATACAGTACCCAGACGATTTTTTTGCCAGGAATACAGCTGTCTGGTAAGAAATCACCATGTGCCATCCAGTCCACAAAGGCACACTCCAAAATCACTGTGCATCAGGGCCCAGGCCTTCACGTCCCTGCTGACCGTACAGAGGGCCGCCAGGGCCTGGGGTCCATCTATAGCGGAGGGGCTGCCGCGGTGCCTGGGTTGGCTGGGCAGCCAAGGGGCGTCCCCGTGGGGCGCAGCGAGGCGGTGTCCCGGCTGCTCCCGCCCCGCCGCCCTCCCGTGGGCGGCCCAGGACCAGCCCCACGGGAGGCGGCCCCGCTGCCGGGAGTCACGGGGCGGGCGGGCCGCTGCTATGGAGCTGCCTGCCATTAACCTCAAGGTAGGGGCGGCGGGGGCGCGGGGCAGAGCCGCTGCCGGGCTGCCCCGGCGGGGAGGGGCCGTGCGGCGCGGGGGGTGCGGCTCGGTCTCCCCGGGAGGTGGAGGCCGGAGGGAGCAGGCGGCGAGAGCTGGGAATGAGGAGGTTCCCGTCGGTGCTCTGCGGCCGGGGTAACTAGCGCCCTGCCCCGACCGCAGCTCGGGGGGCAGCAGGGGCCTAGGGGGCCGGGTGGCGCCTCAGGGGAGCGGGCGCATGGCCCGGCCGCACTCTCGCGTGGCGGCCAGCTTTGCGCCTGGTCAGATAGATGTGGGGGCCTTTGAGGAGGGAAAAATGAGATTTCTAAACCTTTTTCATCACATGTGTAAACGTTGCAAAAGTTCTTGGTCACTAAGACCGACAGGCAATGACTCCAAGGTTCTCCCTTACTTAAGGGCAGTTGCTAAACTGGCCAAGGACTAAGTTGGGACAACAACTGTGTATTAACTTGTGTCCATGGAGGTTTCTAGCTCAGCTGACCAGGAGTAATCCAGGATAAACACTGTAGAATATCCTGAGGAGGCAAAGTTTTTTGCTTCTCAGGCAAAATATCTTAGAAAGGTGATCCCACTTATTTTGGGGTTATCATTGTGTAGATAACTGAAATTGCTTTTCTGTTTTGGGGAGGCTTGAATGGGGGTAATCTTACAATTTCATTGGATATTTGGTAGACAGAAATGGGAAATAAGGTATTTCTCATAGTTGCATTAAATTTTAACTTTATGAAGAAGCACATCCTTGTAGAGAAGCTGTAGGAGGCTAAAATCACTCTTTTGCTTTTGATATTACTGTTTGATATTGAAGCCTTCCCTGATACCAAGCAGATGAAACTTTCCTCTGTTTTTCCTCCTTTTATCATATTTTCAGAGCCCTGAGACTTCTAGGGGTCTGTGTGCCTTTTTCCAGCTTCCCTATTTTGTGTATCTTGTATTCGGTACAGCGGGTTTCAGGTGCTTTCTTTGGTTAAAACTTTGCCTGCAGAATGAAAGCATCACAGATCACATCAGGTTTTGACTGCTATTGATTCACAAAGCTGTGAGCGGTGGCCTTGGAGCAGGCTGCCTACAGGTTGGGAGGACAGTGTTATTTTGGCGACTGTTATGAAGTCAGCTTTGTACAGGAAGGCTTTCATGGGGCTGTGCTAAATGAAAGCTGAGAGTTCATATAGTCATGTTTCCCCCTCTTAATAGTTCAGAGAGAAGCGACTTCCCTTTTTAGAGGCAAGTAAGCAAATGGATTTTTCAGGGCCTGGCATGTGGATTACATTACATTCCGGAAACTAGCTGATATTTTGCTTTGACAAATTTCAACTATTGTGTGATTCCCAGGGTACTAGGAAGATTAAAATGTCTTGTATTCTGCTTTGTTTTTTACCTTGTTGTTGTGTTTTTTTCCCTGTGCTAAAACAACAGTGGAAAAATGACATCTAATTAAAATATCTGCCATGAAATACATGTTCCACCATGGGAGGTGGAGGTATGGGAGCTGAAAAACAGACATACTTCTTGAATGAATGAGTCACCATGACAACATAACTAAAATGTTGTCTTTCTTCTCTGGTTTTGGGCAACCATTCCCAAATCTCTTCCTGGGTAAGAGTGACCTTGACCTGAACAAACTGTTCTCAGCATTAAGAAGTAACTTCTGTCAAGTCTTCTGGTACTGCTCTGGGGCTGAAGGGATGCAGCATATTGAGTTAATAATTGTACCTGCATCTTTGTACTGCCATGCGTTATGGTCTGCTTTTCTGAAATGCATCACAAAGGTGGGGAAGGCTCTTGCTCAGAGAGACACTGGGAATAACACACTGCTGCTATTTATTGGCATTAACTGCTTACAGTTTCTGTGAGATAAAAAAGATGAGCCTCATGATAGAAGAAAGCTCCAAGAAAACTGCATGACTGAGCTGTGTTTTTGCCAGAACAAAGCAATGTTCTAGCCTTGAGGTCCCTCTCTAAGCTACTTGCAGAACTGTAGAATTAATGTAGCAGGCTTTGCCCTAGAGTAGATGAGGAATACACGCATGGAACAGCATCTACTGGCTCAGATCTAGTAGTAATGCTCAGTGAAGTGTGGAAAGCAGTATAGCCTTATTTTTGCAGTGAATGCTTGACACCTAGGATTATTACAATAACTGTGCTGAGCCTTGCAATGCAGAGTTTGATCATGCTTGGACAATGACCTACAATGCATGTGTCTGAAAACATGTTTAGTTCTCAGGCATTTTTACATGCTAGGTCACAGAATCCATAGAATGATTTCAATTAGAAGAGACCTTGTATGTCACTTAGTCCAATCTCCTGCTCAAAGCTAAGCTAACTTCAAAAGTAGATCAAATATTTCAACTTGAAATCCATCTGGCTTGTAAAAACTTCTAAGGATAGAGCCACTACAACCTCCCTGGATAGCCTGTTCCACTGCCTAACCACTCTCATTATTACTATGTGATAGCAATGACAGAAGTATCATCACAGGTGGCCACTCAGATCTGTATTTGGGTTAGTATATCCTCAGATGAATATAAATTGGAGTAGATGAGATCACTCTTAGAAAAAAGAAAGATACTACAAGAAAACAATTGTAGTTTGGAACCATGGCATCTTAACTTAGGCAAAATTCAACCTTATGCTAGGGTCTGTGCTGAAGCATGTTTAAAGGAGTGAGTTCCTGTTCCAAAGAGTTTCCCATCTAATGAGACCAAGGCTCCTTTTATGCTTGGCAATTAGCTCCATCACATGCTGGGATTTGCAGAAGAGCCTGGAAATCCTCTCAGCTCACGCCAATGGGATGCTTTTAAACACATGATCATCCTTTTGCCCAGAAGGGATGGGGACAAAATTCCTGCCTCTCATATTTTACTGCTAACTGCGCTAGTTCAAGCCTTAGGAGTTCTTTCTCTAAAGAAAAAGTGTATGCCCTTCTTCGGTATGGACATACTGCCTTGAACAGATGGAAATAAAGTTCATTCTTCTGTCTTACCAGGAGACTGCCTGCAAATTATCTAATCTCATGTAGTGACAGTAGCTTTAAACCTTTTTAATCAAGACTACATTTTCTGTGTTAAAGCATACCAAGACCATCAGCTAATTCCATACTGCCCTGAAGAACTGCCAGATAACTCAGACTAATAGCTAGGAAGGGAATGTCTTGGTTTTCTTTCTGCAGTCCCCCATACTATCATCTCTTGTTTACCTGACTTTATGCTGATGACTGAGCATGCTTCATAATTTAATAACTGCAATATTGATCTAGACAGCTTTTTTTAAAAAAACAAAGCCCTGCATAATTATGTTAACTGGCGAGCCTTGAGGGGTCTTGTGGGTATGTAACATGCAATTAAGTACTGTCTAATTAAGAATCTCCCTGATGTTGTGATAGTCCCTTGAGTAAATGCTATTTGCATGTCTCCATTCTTACCCAAGAACATCTTGTATTTTACTGATTAGCAGTTTCTGCCTGGTCTCTGGTACAACCTGAGAGGAGGGGAAGCGGCGGGTGGTGGTGAAGCATTTTGTAGGCTTTCATGAGCAATTAAAAATATATATATCTTGTTATTAAAAATCTGTTTAAGCAATATTTGAAGTCATGACGAAGGCTAGGCCTCTCAGAGTGAATGCACAGCAGATGTGCTAGGGTATTGCAGTGAAGCAAGAGCTTTATCTTATCATAAGACATCTACATTGTGATATCTTGGCAGAACAGTGTAAGCCATAGTAGATGCGTCACTCCTGTTGATTTCCTGGCTGTGCTTCGCTCATGGCACAGCTTCATTGGTTATTAACTCTCTTTAAGCAACTAGTTCTGTGTTAAGTTAGAGCATGGGTAGAAGTTTTGAGTCAATAAACATAGCAGGATGTCAGAACTTAAATTTTTTTTTTTAGTGTCTTAATGTGTCTCTCTGCATACAGCTTTCCTGTGTCAAGCAAGTAAATTAGCCTTTCTCTACTTACACATTTCCCAATTATGGGGGGGGGGGGCAAGGGAACAGGGGAGCATGTTTCAGAGTGGTTTTGATGTGGTTTTTCGTTTGCTTTTATACTAATGTCAGTATAAATGCCAGTTGGAGCCTTTCTCACAGACAGAAAAATAGAAGAATGCCTGTTTCCTATGGATCCTCTGATAGGTAATAAAGTTGGGTCCAGACTTCAGCCTTTCCCCCGAAGCTGCTAATAGACCCTGCCTTCCATATTCTTGTTTTCACAAATGTTTAGAGCAAGTATTTTTAAGAGCAATCTCCCATTGTCAAATATGGTTGAAATTGGCCAGCAAGTTCAAAAGCAACTGAACACATGGATATGTGTACAGAAAAGAGTGAAGTGGCATATTTTTGTTCCCATTTGCTGTCTTAATAAACATGTAGAGTATGTCTCCTTGGTTACAGAAATGTCAAGTGCTTGTAAAGAGAATCCTTGCGTCACTTCTCACAGTAAGATGCTTTCTTCTTAGATTTGTTGCCTTGAGCAGCACAAGGATCAGGATCATTAAGAACATTTGAAAAGTACAGAATCTGTGATATCATTATCTTATTGCTTCTTAGGGCACTGCCAGCATTTGGGCCCTGGTGGCTTCACCGGGGATGAAAAGAGCTGTGTACTATGGCAGGATCAGGTTCTTAGGTCCCTAGAAGATACCTTCAGGTCTGTTAATACTGCAGTGAGGTTAAGCCACAGCTCTGAACAGGCTGGAAAGAGGTAAAAGGAGGGTTTACTGAGAACTACAGCAAAATTGCTGGGAGCTGCAGTCATGGCTCTCCGTGGGCTTCTTGGTGACGGGATGCCAGATTGGTCATGTATAAACTGCTAGCATAGTGTGAATTGGATTGTCTGGCTTTCTGTACAAACTTTTCTGGAGTTCCAAAATCAATAATGCATTTAGAAAAGACTGAGTGGGCCCCGAATCAACTGTCAACAGAGATGACAACAGTAATGAATGACTACAGTGTAGCACCACAGGAAATACTCAGCAGCAGAAGCAGAGAAAAACGGTTTTGTCTTCACTGTCCCAGTTGCTAAGCCAGCTTTCTGCACTGGTTCATGGGTCCAGGGCACTCTTCTACTCAGTCTCTTGGAGACAAGATAGGTGTAATTTCACATTGATCTTCCCCCAGTTTTCCCAACTTGCTGACTTGTCTTCCTCTCTGTTTTTCCATAGGCCATCATTCTGGTACACTGGCTGCTCACAATGTGGTGAGTGATTGGTAACTGTCCTGGGTGAGAAGAGGGTATTCCTTCAAACCAGGAATGGGATGTTCTTGGAGAATCAGCATGCCCTGTTTGTGCCTGTGTGCAAGGAGATCCTAAGTCCAAGTGTTTGTATGGGAGCAGGGATGACTGCAAACACTGTTGCAGGCTTATTGTGAATTTGGGCTGTGCTTTTTTTTTTTTTTTTTTTGTTTCATTTGGCAGGGGATGCATGAATTACATGTTTCCAGCCTCCTATGCCTGGGGAAATTTCAGTGTCCTTGCAGTGGGGATCTGGGCTGTTGTGCAGCGGGATTCCCTTGATGCCATCTTGATGGTGAGTGTGAGGGTATTTGCCTCCACCAGGCTGCTCGGGGAGAGGGTGGAGGGCAGAAACAGCTCCTTTGAATCAGTGATGATCTTCAGCTGTTCCCAATACAGCAGTGAACAAGTCAAACTCACTCTTTTCCCTCAAAAGAGAGCCTGGATTTTACTTAAGCATGATCAACTGTGGTGAGAAGCAGTCACTATCCATTATTTTGCTTCTCAGGGATAAGGCATACTTGATTCTTATTTTCTTACCTGCTGCTGCGACTTTTAATGCCAGAGGAGGGCTCAGAGCATTTAATATGCTTGAGTTAGTCACTTTATAAATCCCTTCTCTGATCACTAAAGAGATTGACAAGCAAAAACAAACAACCCTGGAACATACCAGGAGAAAGTGTCTAGCAAATGTGTGAGGTAGGAGATCATACGCTTCGGAATCTCTGTTTTCATGGGGGTCAGTGTCAAGGGTTAGCAATGTGTGATACTGGGGTGAAGGCATGATTGTGTGAACCCATCTTCCAGCAAATAGACCCTGTAACTGACTGTTACTCCTAGAGGTCAATCCCCTACTCAGTTCCTGTCCTGTTTTCTTTTTGCTTCCAGTTCCTGACTGGCCTGCTGCTCACAGTCCTCACGGACATCATTCACATCAGTCTCTTCTACCCTCCAAATGATTATCTCACTGATGTGAAGCGTTTCAGTATAGGCATGGCCATCTTCAGTCTCCTCCTTAAACCTGTGTCCAGCTATTTTGTGTATCAAATGTACCGGGAGCGTGGAGGAGAGTACACCTTCAACATAGGTATGATGTTTCCTCTGCTTCTGCATCTGCGTGGACCACATCCTGTGGTGTTAGACGAGACTGCCTTCTACTTTGTATCCTTCAGCCTGAGCCTTGTGCAGCTGGATTCTGCCCCCTTGCCAGGGAGGGGGATGGCCTCTCTCTTCCTCATGTCTGTTCTCCTCTTTTGTGGTCCTGCTGTGTCTTAGTCCTTAAATTTACATTCTTCCTCTCTTCCCTTGCAGACCTGGAGTCCTCGTCTAACAGCAATTTTGCCCACAATGGTATTGATGCCACTGCTGTCACTCTTACTCAGTGTAACTCAGGTTTTTCATCTCTTCCACCTACTGCTTTTGTGTGGGCTTGTTGGAAGCCTTTGGGGGTGTCTTCTCTTTGTCAACCTTCTATTTTCCTTCTGTGGGAAAGTAAAGGCAGCATCCCTTCTAGCTGGATTATGCCTGAGAGGGAAAGAGCCTGGATTTCTATCTCTATGCTTTATGTGGGTCTCATGTCCTAGCTATCTTGATTGGTCTGGACTTCCATTTCTTCACTTGGAAAATGAGACTGATGTTTACCTCATGTGACTTTGCTTGGAGGCACTCATTTTTCTCCTGGTTGTAGTTGCTAATGATAATGTGGCAGCGTTGCCAGCAAGAAGGCCTGTGGTTGGATGTTCTCAGTCAGCTTCTTTGCCAAGCATGGTGCTAGCTCATACTGGGGCAGCTGCCAGGGATTGTTTGCTGTGTGGGAGTTCACCCTGGCAAAACCAGCAGCCTAGCACAGTTATCTTTTTCCTTCCTAAGGCTGTGCAGGATGGTATAACTGGCATTACAATGTTCGAAAGCTGTCACTTATCATCTTTGCTAGCACCGAAGCAGCATGAGGCTTCCTGTGAAAAGAGGTGGATACCTGCAGAGAAGGAGATGCCACTGAAGGAAAACAGTGGCTCAGGGTGCTATGTACTATTTGCATCTCTGAGAGTGGAATGTGGATGTCTTCTCCATCAGCTGCTTGTGCAAATGCCAGGCAGATTGGTCTCAGCTGGGTCAGAAGGCCTGTGTGCCAACTGCAGTGTCTTGCTATGGGCCATGATTGTGCCAGTTTTTATGAGCTGCTTACTGTGCTTGTAACTGGGTTTGACATCTGTATCCCATGGAAAGTGTAGGTATCATTAAGAAGTGACTGATTTCCCCCTCTGCTTGGAACTTGGGAGTATTCTCCCTTTTTACCATGCTATTCCAACTGAGACATACTGTCAGTCTCTTCCCAGGCACAGGTAGGAATTCAGCCACTCTGTAGTTTCATATCCTCTCCTAAACTGTCTTTCTCGCAACATTATCACTAAAAACTGTGTGCTGTTTTTTTCCTGTTAAATGTGGTTGACAAATCTTCTCTTGTTTTCCTACTGTCTGGCATTTTCCTTTCGAGCTTAACCATGTTGTGTTTTTCCTGGTCCTCTGTCTCATTTTCTTTTGAAACAAAATCCTTTTTTGTTGCTTGGCAGCATCCTTGCTGCATAGAACAAGCCTCTCATGGTTTGGGACCCACCTTTGTTTCAGGTTGCTTTCTAGCCATGGCAGATGCCTGGCCTATAGATATAGAGCTGTGCATGCACATTTTCTCTCTCCTTTCCCTGCTCACTCCCTGAACAGTAATGTGATTTTGTACCAGTCTTGTACCATGGGCAAATTGTTCACAGTGCAATTGGGAACACTGCTGTATTCAAATTTAGTGCCATGGTGTGGCACACTTGAGGCGTAGCTGGGTTGTTAGGAAGAGTGGTTCACAGATGAATCATGCTCTTAAGTCCATGCTGTCAGCTAGCCGTACTTCCTGCTGCTTCAGTTTGTTGCAAGATGTATTGATTTTTCTATAAACTCATCTCATAAACTTGATCTTGCTGAAATATTCTATTACAGCAGCCGGCTATGCTGTTATGTATTGTTGCAAATTTTGCTTTCCAAACACCCACATGGCTAAGAGTGCTTCTTGGGGAATGGAGGGGCATGTTCAAATGCACCTCAGTTACTTTGCCTTTGTTGGATGTTTTCTTACTTCCTGCCTTTATAGTGAGGGTCACAGAACACAGGTGCTGGGGAGCTGGTAGAGCAGCTAATGTGGTATGCTCCTGAGCTTTTGGTTTCTTCTAGGGGATTCAGTTTTTGTGCTTTTCTAATTTTTTTTCAAGCTCGTTCTCTTCCCTTCCTGTTCAGGTCTCACCCGTGCAGGCCGAGATCGCAGCACCTATGAGCCAATTGATCAACAGGATGCTCCTCCACAGTGGCCTGACTCAAGCTAGACAGCCCTGCATCTGTACTGAGGCCCTCATCTGCAACAGAATGGACACCTGCCTCACCCAGTCCAGTCTTACAATCCTCCCGTGTTTGTTCTGATGGAGCAAGGCCTGCTACGGAGCAAAGAGGAGAGGATCTGATTCTACTTTTCTTTTGCCTCCCTGAAGGTTAGGCAGAGGGGTTCCTGGAATAAGTCCAGAAGATCTCAGATGACATGTTAAGCACTGTGACTCTTCATAATTCCTGTACAGTATCCTTTCCTCTCTCCCCCTAAATCCCTCCCCTGTATGTGCAAGTGGATGCACCTTCTGCCTTCTTCAAAGTCTTGTATTGTGCATCCTCCCTATTGTAAGTGAGCAGTTCAAATATTCCTGGACAAGCTATCTTTAAAAGGCTTATGGACTACTCTTAAACAACACAGTTCAGCCTGCTTTCATTCAGATACACTTCCAGGAAACATCTGGGAGTTCCTGAGGGCTGCTTTTGATGGTGTTTTTTAATTAAGATTTATGACCATAACTCCGTGTGCTAGCTGTGGTTTTGCATGCAGCTGGGGTTGTATAAAATGTTCTTACTGGACCAGGGAGTATTCACTGATGCTTGTGTGGAAGTTGAATGTCCTTCAGGATACTCAAAATGACTGTTAAATGTTGATTATAGATACTCTGTGCCTTGAAATGTCCGTTTGCCTCCAGCTGCCTATCTTAACAGAACTTGAAATGTTACGTCTTTCTAAGAAAACTATAAGATGAACACATTTTTTCTGTGTTAGAAAAATTACACTGGTCACCTATGTCTCATTTGAAAACATAGGTATTCCTGAGGATTTGGGACTGTAGCCAGGCAGTCTGGGAGAGTCATTATGGAGCAGTGTCTACAGGGCTTTGATGGCTTTAGTGTAAGCTTTACGCAGACAAGTAGAGGGTACTGCATAGGGATGTGTGGGGTGGTCAAGGTAGGATAGGGAAAGGGAAAGGTGGGTTCGTTTAGTTCTATACTGCAGTGGTGAGCTCTGGAATGTGACAAACTATAAATGTTCATCTTATGCATAGTAAACCTGCCCTGCTGTGGCTCTCAAGGTAAAGTCCTTAAAAATAAATGTTCAACAGGTTTCTCTAGAAGAAAAGATTGTCAGCTTTGTCAGAATGAAAATACTAGTGATGGGAAGATCTGTGTTTTTCTGAAGCAGGTTCACTTTCAAAGTATACATCTGTTATTTGACAGTTGCATTTCTCTGACCAGAGCTGCTGCTCCATTGACTCTTCTGTGACCAAAAGCCCTGTTAACTTTGCTCTATCCTCTAGAAATATGCCATTTGTATTTTTTAAAAAAAGCATTTTTCTCTCAAGTTTCATCACTTTAAACATCATCAGATGCTTCATCCCCTACACTGCACAAGCATTGCAGTGACCTGCTGCTATACCTGGACCATCATCACTAATGTTTGGACTGAGCACATGGTAAATGCCGTAAAACTGCAGTAGTCTGGTTTAATCTCCTGAGATGAGTGTTGTGGATTCACTTTGCAGGCTGCCATGTAACAGCACTGGACTAGGAATCAGTCTACTCTTGTGATCAGATGGGGAGGGATGAAGTATAGCTATGCAGAATTTTCTGGGTTTTATAGTTGCATATTCAGTTAATGTTTTCTCAGTTCTTCAAAACTGTACAGTGACAATATGGATCCCTGAATAATGTGTTTAAACACTTGGGTGATGAGCAGTTTTTTCTTCCCTAGACCTGTGGACCACAGACAAAATGGCTGCTTTAAATGCAATGCTTTTTGAATGTTTGCATGAACCTAGTTACGTCTAATGCAGCCTTTCCAAGCCATTCTCCATTGCATGGAAAAAAAAAAATTGATACCCATCTAGCTGACCCGCTGTGTGCATTCCTGTGGAGAATTTAGCAGATCTGGGAGCTCAGAGGAGCAAAGCAAGACAGGGGTGTTAACATGCTTACTTTGAATCATGGATGCCAATTTTGGGTGGTAAAATCAGAGACCGATGACAATAAAAACCATTCCCCTCTCCTGGTTTCTGAGGCGGAGGGCAGTTGTTGAGCCAGTGCTTTAAAATAAGCACCAACGTGCTCTTAGATCAATACCTGATGTCAGAGGGTGCGTGGGGATACATCCAGCCTGTTGTGTTGCAACGCAGCCTGGCCTCACCACAGGGCTCCTCTCAGTGGAGTCTCTTCAGCAAGGCGTGGAGCAGGTGCGATGCTCTGCTAA
>VXAL01004012.1:178484-243742 GCA_013399475.1 Chauna torquata | reverse complement strand
TTTTTTTTTTTTTTTTCTGTGGTGGTGAGCTGCCACCTCTCCAGAGTCAACCACAACCCGCCCGTCTCGCTTGCTGCCTCGTCCCTCAGCGGCAGCGCCTCTCAGGCGACCCTGAGGGAGCGCTGCGGGGCCGGGCGGGCTGCGCGCGGCGCCCTAACGGCAGGGGCGGGCCGCGAGGGCTCCGCGAGCGCGGGGTTGCGCCCGGCAGCGCAGCACGCGCGGGGCTGGGGGTTGCGCGCGCTCCCTTGCGGGGTGCCCTGCGTTTCCCGCCCACAGCGCCGCTGACGGGAACCGGGGCGCGAGGCGCCTCGCAGGCGAGGAGGAAAACGCATCCCCTCTCCTGAGGAGCTGAGCGGGCGCTTTATGCAGCTACACCCGTGAGAGGCCGCGGGTGAGCCTCCCCGGCCTGCCTGGCCCCACCTCGTCTGGGTCATCTCGAGGACTTAGCTTTAATTAGCCATGGGCGAGAGCCGCTTTCCTGTGGCCATCTGCAGCCCTGATGACAGGCGGCGTTGCTAATCGTAGGGGATAAGCTACTTACAGTGGCCCAGCTGGAGTGAGCTCACTGCTGGGGTTCAGGCGTTAAGGGGGGACAAAGCAGTGAGTTTGCCCCTGTGTTCTGAGGAGCAGACACAAAGGGGTGTTTGTCCTGCCCCCGAGGTTCTGGCGAGGCCAAGCTGCAAGTCCAGCGGCGGCTATCTGAGTGAGTAAGTGTCTGCAAGGAGAGGGGTGTCAGCACCCATGGAGACCGCTGTAGACCCTGAGAGACGGGGTGGGGGGCCTGAGTGTGCATGCCAGCTGCGAGCAGGCCTGAAGCAGTTCCTGCAAGCGTGGGCTGTGGTCAGTGGTCTCCGGTGCAGCTCCCACACTGTCCTGGGATGCTGGGTCCTGGCTGGCTGCATGTGAAGGGCACTCCTGCGAGGTTGTTCCTCAGCTGCTGGAGCAATAACTGCCCTCTCTCTGGTTCAGGGAAGAGTACTTCTACATGCCTTTCTGTCTCAAAGTGAAAACATGAGGCTCGAGGCTGAGCATGTGTTAAAAGTGATGGTTTGGTTTGTAAGACTGAGCAATTGGGCAAAAATGTTGTTTCTAAGGCATATGTGGTGTGATCGTGGACCGATTACCTGTCCCAACTTGGAATGCGAGCCTTGGTCTGTAGGGCTGGGAAAATTAGCATTATCTGTGTGGTACTTAATGTGTTTATTATGTATTTGTCCTGGATATCATAATGCTACAGTGGCATTCACTTGAAAGAGCTTGATTTGCTTTTCATGAACTATGGTATTTACTTTCTTTTGCTTATAACAACAGGAGTACATTGATCAGCTTATTTTTCGTTTGCATAATTGGATTTATTTCAGATTTTAATGCATTAGTGTTGTGCTGAACAGTGTAAACTGTAAATAGTAAGCATGCATTAAATGCCTTAGCTGGAAACAAAACCGAATATGAAATCCGTTGGTTATGGATTTTTGCAGTTTGCAAAATATGCAGCTTGCCTTGAGTATCTCTTTTGGCCTTAGAGGAAATTTAAAAAGCACTTCATAAAATCTTGTTGCCTTTTGAGTAAGATTAACTACAGCTTAAAAGTGACTACATTAAGGTTCTGAATGGCGATTATGGAAAGGCTAGCAAACATGATTTTTAAAGGATGCCATTTCTTTCAGGTCTCAGTGAGACTGAAATTAGGATTGAGCCAGGTAAAGAACAACTACTAAAATAATCATGGCAGTGTATTGAGAATCTGGTACCTGGCAGTAAGAACTGGAGAAATTAAAAAAAAAAAAAAAAAGTTGCATTCGTTATCAAGAAAATAGATTATGTCTAGGTTCTTGCGAGTAAAAGCCCAGTGCCAGGTTTCAGGTGTTCATGGAACAAAACAGCACTGATAAGCGTGATGGTTTTGTGTCCTTTCACAATTCAAAATCTTTTATAACATTCCTTTGTGATACATTGCTACTTGGCTGGATATTAATAGGATGCAAGGAGAGCTTCTACAGAACAGTAGTCTGCTGCATTTTGATATTACATGTCATGCAGTGGTAGGCACCCTAAAGAAGGCAGCAGTGCTTTGTTCACTCTGTAGTTGCCAACTTCTACTTGTCTTGAAAAAAAAAAACAACAATGGGATCTTTCCATTCATTGTGTTGATGACATATGAAAGGCAGTAACAGCAGTTCCCAAGGATAATTGCAACATTGCATGACTATCTACTGTCACTTTAGCAATTGAGTGTAATCCCCAGTTTGTGGTATGTGAGAAAGACAAGCAGGCTGTTAGCAACCAGGGATGACCAAGGCTCAGATGCTTTGGAAACAGAATGCAATTTGTAAGGAGACTTTCTGCTATTTGAGTACGTTTGAAAAAGACGACGGGCATTTATTTCATAGGCCACGCTGTCTCTTTCTATTCACATTGACTATTTTTTTAAGATGGTATAGATGTGTGTCTTTTTCACAACACCATTTTTGTTTTTTAGAATGGAGATGGAAAAGAATGCTTAGAATGACAGTGATCGCCAGTTTGCATTTAAAATTTGAGGGAGTGAAAGCACAGTTCCCCTGAATTGCACTTACTTGTTAGCAGCAACTTAAGAATCTGTGTTCTGGATGAGATTTATATGTATAACCATCTGACTTAGTGGCTAGACTGCAAATTAGGTCTCCCATCTATGCTGTAATTCTTCGAAGTTAGGGGACAATGTAGATTCTCTGCATGTTTAAACATGGTTTCATTCTATAGTGTGGACAAGAAGAAACTGGTCTGCATAGCCTTGAACCTTTGCAGGGCTGTAACACGATTTGTGAAGAAACTTCCACTTGTTAACGCAGTTAAGCAGTACCTTAAATCCAGGCACTGCAATTCCTACCAGCTTGGAGAAAATGTCTGTGGAGGAGATCTGAACTTGATTTCCAATTAATGAAGAGTGTTTATTTTAAACCTATTCATGCCTGGTGTCATGTAGATCTAGCCAGATACAAAGCATTCTGGAAAAGCAGCTACATACTACCTTGTTCTGGCAGGCAGATAATTAAGCCTTGCTAGCCAGACCTTCTTTTTGAGGCTGTAGGTGAAAGCATAATGCTGGGAGTCTCTCTTCCAGGTTTTCTGTTGAGAACTAAGTCTGTCCCTTCAGTCATTCATGCTCTGCTGCATGATTGTCTGCTGAGAAGTAGGAAGCAAGTAGTGTCCGTAATACTTCCAGGACTGAGGCTGGTGGATTGGAGACAAGAGACTTACAAGGAAAGTACCCAAAGCCTATGCCAAACTTTGGAAGATGTGATGAGAAACATGCATGCTCCTTTGTTTATATTTCTTCTTATTTTTCTTCAGAGCAAAGAAACATTCAGAAGAATGCGAGTGTTCATCTGTATTTGTGTGCTAGAAATCAAGTAGACGCTTCTCATCACTGGCTTGAGGCTGCTGCATTCAGCATAACTCCCAGCCAGACAGCAGAACAAGGCCGGGTGTGTACCACGCCTCTGTTACCTGGGCAGAGAGAGCCCAGTCTGATACAGACTAATCTCTCCTGTCCTTCTCAGCTGTTCTGGGTCAGTTCTCCAGTTCCTGCTTCCAGCAGCAGAATAATCTCTGCTCTAGGCTGCAGCAGCACAGCTCTAAGTATGTGGCTCACAGGACTCCCCATCTTGCTTTGTCAGTGCTCCCTGCTGTGAAACTCCGTCAGAGACACTCTCACCTTGAGGCTTATAGTTTAGAAAGGAGAAGGAATGAGAATATTGACTTTGCTCAGCGACACCATCAGAAAGCAAAGGCAACTGGTAGCTGCTCCATACCGACTGCTTACCATTGCTGTTTAGAAGGAAGGAACAAGAACAGTGACTATCCAGTGGAAAAGCAGCAGCCTCCTGCTGCATCTTGTATGGATCCTGGCAACCCTTCACTGGTCAATACACATTTGTCATCTCATGCTGTAGATTCCCCTCTTAGGCACAAATTAGTGCTGTGTCCCTCTTCAAGGAGCTCAAGTGAAAGTGTGAATGCTTGTTGTAGTTCAGCCCTGACCTTGGGGGATCTCAGTCCATCTAATCTGGAGTCCCTTCAGACTCTCATGCAGTCCTCTCAGATTTCTGCAGGCTTGTGCTGTTCAATCTGAAGGCTGAAGCAAGAAACTGGTGATACGGGGCTCCCTTCCTCTGGAGCCCAAGTCTTCTCCAGTCAGTGGAAGTTTGTGCTTTGCGCCTGATGATTCAGCTCCTAGTATCCTGAGCACGGGAGAACAGCTAGCTGGAGTAAAAAACAGTGCTGCTCAGGCAAGATTGAAATGGGGCATCCCATTTGCTAAAGGCTGGAGCCTTGGTGCAGTGACAAGGGACTTAAGTCATGCTGAACCTACCTCTGTCCCTCACGGATATGTTGACTCAAGCGTGTGGAGAACCAAACTTTCAGGTGACATCCAGACAGAAAGACTCTCTGCTGGGTTAGGATCTTGCAGGTTCATGGATACAAAAGCAGATTCCTGCTACAATTCCTCCCCTTATTTCAGATGCCAGTCCCAGGCAAAACCAACTCTAGAAACTGGTGGTCTTTGTGTTCACACAAAAAATCATTCTTCTGAAAAGGTTCTTAATGGAGAAGAGACATCTGGTGGGGCATCCCTATGTGCTGTATCTTGGAAAAAAGACCCTCCAGACAGCCTGTATCCTGAGGGTCTGCAGGTGTCACTGGAAACGTGTTTTGGGGGTGTTGAGATGAATGTTGGCATAGCCATGTATGGGACTCCAAGGGATGTGTGTGTAAGAGTCACTTCTCCTTCTGGAGATCAAGAGTTTAGACCAATGCAGCAGCTTAGTTTTAAATCTGTACGAGTCAACAACTCGGAACCTCCTGTTGAGTCCAGCAAAGAGTTAGAAAAGGTATGTGACTCTAGATCACAAGCAGCCAGAAGAATGACAGTGGTGGGCAGCAACCGGTCCAGCCCTCTCAGCATACAGGTTGAAAAAGGCTTTGGTGAATATTCTGACATAGAATGTGTGAAAGCGAGTAGAGAAGGAAGGAGAAACAAATGTTTCCACCAAAGCAGTTGGAGGAATTGGGAAGCTGATGCCAAAGTTGACCACTCTGAAGAACCTTCTATGGAGATGAGTGCCAGAGAACCACAGTGTCGTGAAGAAGGGAGCCAGACACAGGAAATTGCCTCCAGAGAGGTGAGGGTGTGCTCACTGTGTAGCATCCCTGTTAACAGATACTGCTTGTGCTTGTTTCTACTATTTGCTGGAGGTGCAGAGTTGAAGCACAAAAGTGATGGGGATGCATGTCGTATAGTTTTCTGGCACTGAATGGCCAGAATCTTCTCTCTTATGATCCTCCTCCATCCCAACATGTGCATCTTTGTCTTGCATGCATCTTCCTAAACACCAGCTTGTTCACTTTGTTGATCTTGGGAATGTAAACACCTCTTTGTATTCCTAGGATCTACATGCAGATGGAAAACATTAAGCTGGTTTTTACTCTGCATAGTTGCAGGGTCCTGAGATTCCAGTTTTGTTGTGCTTTTCGATGTTTGAAGTGTGTAAGAGCATTCACGGAGCAATGGTGGGCATTGTGTCAAAGGCACCCAATATAATACACAATGCTGAGGCAGGACTGTTCTGACTTACCAAAATGACTTACCATGCTGGACACAGACAAATTCTTCAACAGTAGGGTAGTGGCATGATCATGTGAGTTACTGTCTTCTGTCTGTTTGCAGATGTCAGAGGATAGCTTCTGGTCTTTGACGGTGAATGAGCAAAGGTAAAAGACTCTGAGTTTGTGTGAGTGTGCTGGTAGTTAACGGGAGGAAAACTGCTGGAAAGTGGCTGAGGAACCACATTCCTGGTTTTGGGATTTAACCTACATTTTTCTGCCATAGTTGGCTCTGGAGCTACATCTGTTTCTTTTCAAAGGATTACTATCTAGAATAGAGTATGCTTTAAAAATAATTTCTGTATCTTTTAAATTCTACCTTCTAAACTCAACCTTGGTTGTTACTAGCAATGAAAAAGCATTGGTACTATATATGTTACTTTTCAGTGCAGCAAATTCTAGAATGCTCACTGCAGAGTTAGTGAAGATCTGGAACTGGGCTATGCATGCAATGGGATTCAAATTTGTGAATAGGATGTGTGTGAGATTGATACCTTGACTTGGTGTGTGGCTGCAGGTTCTTCACTCTTTAGAGAGAATGATTAGAAACACTTCTTTTCAGCTTGATGGCTGAAGTCTGATTGCCACCTCCTGGCTGTGTTTAATTTTTATGTCTGTTAACTGGCATTCACTTCTGTTTTTCTCTTAAAGTTTCTGGCACTTACGTGACAGACAAATGGTAACTAGGTGTTTCCAAGCCTGGAGGGACCACATCCTCTGGAAGAGGGCTGCAGCCAGGCAGCTTTACAGGCAGCAACTGCTTCGGAAGGGCCTTGGTGCTTTGCAGTGGGCTGTGCACCTGAGGAGGATTCAGCTGGAGGTAGCCCAGCAGAAACATGCCTCAGCTATGTTAGCTGCCAGCTTCTGCAAGGTGAGGATGGGCCACGGACAGTACAAGTGGCCCCATGAATTTTCTGTTGTGAAGTCAGAGAAGGCAGAAGTTGCTATTTGGACAGAGAGGAGGAAGAAGGGGTGCCTGTGTGAAATTCAGTGATGTGGACCCTGGTACTGATATTCTGCCTGCAGTTTGTTCTGACTGTGTGGTTTCTCCTTCAGTGGAAAGAAGCTGTAGCAAAACAGAGCAAGAAGCAAGCTCTGCAGCCTGAGCCATATTCTTATACCCAAAGTTCATCAGTGGGTTTTTCTGGAGTAAGAAGATTAGCAACTATGACAACCTCAGCTCAGCATCAGCTTCCAGCAGGATACTTGAAGGAAGCTGAGCAGGCTTGTAGGTAAGCTGAGAGGATTCTCTTACTGTTATTTCAGACAAGTGGAGGTTTACAGACATGGGGAAATTTTTCTGATGGTGGGAAACTTGTTTCCAGGTCTATGGATGTATTGCTGCAGATAACCACTGTAATAGTTAGTAACTTACAGCTTTTAAGAATTCAACAATCCTATTTCAGAACTTCTGCATACTAGTATTTCCGTCTGATTTGTGTCTGACGGAAATACTCCTATACTATTTCTTGAGTTCAGCAGTCATCTGCATATGGAATACAGGTGTAAATAGCATTGCTTCACTCCAATCTCTCAGTCTCTAGCAGGATAGTGGATGTGTCAAAAAAAAAATCTCTCTTGTTCTGCCTGCTGATTTCTAAAGGTAGGAGAGCAAGACCAGACAAAAAGAGAGAGCTACCTAGAGAGAAGGAATGCTCTGGATTCTGTTCTCCGAGCACCTGTTTGGATAGATGGGTGTTACAGCATGCTTATAACTTTCAGAGTGGAGAGTGAACTGTGGACACACCTTCATCACAGGCAGAGAGGAGATGAGTTCTGTTGGAGAGCTCAAGCAATCAGAGATATGAGACGGCTAGCTGGTAAGCACATGCTCTGTAGCCTTTGAACAGCGTAAAGGAAATCACTGTTTCACCATGTTTCTTGGTTGGTGTCTAGTTGTTGCTTTGACCTGACTCTTTCAGAACCTGGTCTGGCAAATAGCTGAGCCATTATCTGTGGTGGTAGAGGGTGGCTCACCTGCCCTACCGTACACCTTTTGCCTTGCTTCTTGTATGAATTCAGCTGCAGCAGATCCTGTTGTTCCAGGAACATGAGCTGTCTCCCTTAAGTGCCCTTTCTCAGAAAACTGGAGTTCAGCCTGGGGATGTTTGCTGTGTGACACTAAGCTGTTTGAAGTTCTTCTAAGTTATTTTTTCTTCCTGTTGATCTCTTCCTGCCCTGTAACACAGCAGCTTTCAGACTGTGGCGCCTGCAGAAAGAGCTGCTGAGCAAAGAGGAAGCCAGGCTCCTGGAAGCACGTGCCCTGCTGGAAAAGAAGCAGCTACGAAACATTTTCCAGGTGTGGTGGTCCCAATGCTTGGAAATGAAAAAGACTTTAGGACTGACAACTCGGATCCAAAGAAACTTGGTCTCCCGGTAAGTTGATGAGGTGTATTTTTAATGTGAAAAGTGTTCAGTATGAAAGTCCAAGGAATGATGGAGCCAACCCAGGCAGTGATGCGTTGTTCCGTCTTAAAGCCATCCTATTCTTTTGTTTTAGGAGTTAATAAAGGTAGAAAGATCTTTTGGTTGAAGACTGTTTCAGTTTAGTCCTAGTAGTAGAAATTTGATTTAAGGGACTCAGAAGCCAATGTCCTGAAGAAAGTTAGTAATTCAGTGTTCTGTTTTTTCTTTGGTCTTCTCAGGTGCTTCAGTGCATGGAGGGAGACTGTTGAGCAGAAGGCATTTTACAGGTGCAACCTGGCCCATCTCAGAGTAGAATCACTGAGGAAGTACTTCCAGCAGTGGGTTTGGATGCTGCAGGTCAGAGAAGGCAATAAGCAGGCAATGGTGAACTTCTTCCTCCTGAGATGGAGGCAGCATTATGGTGAGCAGCTTTGGGCCTGTGCAGAATCTAAGATTTGGAGGTGCTTAGGCTTATTCCTCTTCCACTTGTACAGTGAACTGAAGCCTGAAAAGTGACTGAAAACAGCCTGGTAACAGAGAAGCTCAGATGATGCATGGTATTAACAAATACCATGGGCAGTGGGCAGAGGGCTAGTTGTTCTGAATGTGTCGGTGATGCTACACGCAGACTGGTCTCTGTTTCATAAGCCTTAAACCTTGAAAGAAAGCTGCTAGGGGGCTGAGCTGCACTGAGTTTTTTTACAAATGCATTCTGACAAATGTTGTCTTTTGTCAATCTCTGTAACTGTTTAAGGACCAGCTATAAGCTCAGTAGCTGACAAGACTGCGAGAGAGAGACGTGACAATCGGCCATGGTGGACTGTAGTGAGATGGTTTCCTGAGAAAACAGGCTACTCTCTTGATGACTTCTGCCTAAAGGTGAAACTTCAGAGAGTATATCTGCTATGGAAAGTGAGGCTGTACGAGCACCACAGAGCTGAGTGAGTGAAGAAAAGCCAGTTCCTGGAGCCCTGCCCTCTTTGGTAGCATCCACTTGACTCCTGGTCCATCTGGAAGAACCCCTTGTTACCCCATTGTGTCTATACTAGTGTCCCCCTCTGGTATCTCTCTTCAGTCACTTGGCCGTCTCAATATCTTCTCTCTCAGTTCTTTCTCTCAGGCTTTGGAGCAGTGTAGACTCAGAAAAGCTCTGAAATTATGGCACCAAAAGTGTCTCATGCTGAAGACAATTGAACAAAGTCCTCAGCGCTCTCACAGGACTGTCTGTGAAGACAGTCTTGCCTTGCTGTTTTGTGAGGACCTCTCAACATCTTCTGGCTTCCACAGCAGTGCTCCAGCTACTCGGGCCTCTCAAAGCTCATTGGAAAAGGTGAGGAGGTCTTGATACAGGGCCTCTCTGCCCCCTACATACAGGCTGCTCTGAAGTATTACATTGTTGGGATTTTTCAAAATTTCTGGTTCAACATGGTACTGTCATTAAGAAACTGTGCTTAGTATTTATGCCTGAAGAGCTCTCCGCCTGTAGGGCCCTGGAGTCTGTGTCATTAGAAATTGTAAAGTCACTTCTCTCTTTGCCCTCCCTCATTCATCATTTAGTGAAATGGGGAGCTGCTGAGCTAGCGAGGTTCTCTTGTGTACTTGTTCCTGTTTGTGGCTGCAAAGTGGAAGGGATGAGATAGAAAGAGGTTCGTCACTGAGAAAAGGGGAAATGGGCATATACACTGCCTCAGTGATGGCTTGCTGTGTTGTTTTGGGCTTAACCACCCAGAGTAGTACAGAAATAACTTTCCTATCAAGGATGTGTTTGCACTTCAGAGCTGCCCTTGCTAGCCTGCAGTTCTTTTGGATGCATTCTGGGTTTCCATGAATCCTTGCTGAAAAGAGGAATAAATGACATGGTCAGAACTGTTAGCTGAGTGATTCCGTTGTGAGGACACTTAGCACACGGCATGTTCTTCTCTCCATACATGCAGGAATACAGTTTTAGTGACAGCAGCCAGCAGAGCTGCTCCTCTATTCTGACAGCTGAGGATGTGACATGTGTGCCATATTACAGTTCTTTCCTGGAATTACATCAGTGTGCAGAGCTGCCGGCTGAGCTGGGTGGGGAGTTGTACTTGCAAGCCTCCTTTCCTCCACGGAGTACTGGATCTGGGTGAGTTGGAGGCTGGTTCCTTGGGATGCTGCTGGAAGTGGCCCCTTGTTAGGTCTGGCTGAATTCCTTCCTTCTAGCTAGTCGCTCATATCATCTCACAGCAGCCTTCCAGATACTTTCTCCTATTCTTTCTCTCCCTTTTCTGCCTGACACTTTTGTCTTGCAGAGAAAATTGGTTTGAGGGAGGTCAGTTCCAGCCTTTGGCTCTGCAGAGTCCAGACAGTAATGTCCAGCCTCTCGCCAGTTACTCTACATGGGAGGAGGTGAGGCTGAAAAATAGTGTGATGCATGTAAATGTACAACTGTTTTTTGGATAGCCCAAATTAGCAAAGAGCCTTTGTGTTTCAATATCAGCATACGGAATATCTCACTGTTCTTCTCTTTGTGTTGGGACAGAAGGTTTGGGGAATTGAGGCATTTCTCAGGGAAGCTCTTCCCTTCTACTTTTTAGATGAGTTGGAAGTTGACCATGTGCCTAGAATTTAACAGGGATGTTAGACCGTCATGTCTGGATGCGTGTGGGTTAGCAACAGGGAGTTAGGTGTCAGCATTCACAGAAGTCACAGCAGCAAGAACAGGCTGAGCTGCACGGAGTGACTGTGTCCAAGCAGCAGTTCAGGACCTCTTTGCTTTTCTGGATTGCAGGACTGCAGTTCTGACAAGGAGGTGAAGAGTTTCTGGCACCAAGCAGAGAAGTGCTGCCTGCAGAGGTACTTCATCGTCTGGTCGTCTCGGACTCAGCAACTTGCAAAGGCCCAGCAGTACTGCAGGCTCATTCAGCTGTCTCGGTAGATATTGTGTTTCCCAGAAGTTTCCTAAATTTGTCTGTTTTGTGAGCTCTACACTTGCTTTTCCAAAAACTCTTCCTCTTTTTTCTTCTTCAGTGGGAGTTTTGCAGCCCTTCCACACACACCCCACCCTGGCTTTAGAATTATTGTATCTGAACACAATTCTTCTTGGTTTGATGAGGTGCCTCATAAGTTAAAGCAAGCCCAATGCTGCTGGTAACAGGCTCTGGTAACTTCCTATCCACTCAACTGGCCTTGCTCTCTGCTCATTCAGAAGCAGGAGAGAACAGCAGACTCGGCACTGCCAGGACAGAACACCTTACTCCCTTACAACTTGCCTTGTCCTTGGTTTACCCTGGCATTTGCTGGGGAAGGGATGTTAACAGATCAGATACATCTCCTAAAATCTCTCACGTGTATTTATTGTTCAGGTTTCAGTTACAAGTCTGTGAATCTATTTGAGTTGTTGCTACAGTTGCTCCAATGACCTTTGTCTTTCTCAGAGTCTTTCTCAGATGGCACCACAGGGCTGGGGAAAATAAGAACCAAAAAGCAGCAGCAGCCCTTAAACATCAAGTTCATTGCTGCCAGATGGCTTTCAGCCTGTGGAAGAAGAGACTGGCCCAGAAAGTGGAAGCTGACCGGAGATTCAGGTGTCACATCCACCAGATGACTACTGATGCTCTGTGGCGTTGGCATTCCTACTGGCAAAGTGAGTTTCCCCCTCCTACAACAGCACTTGCCTCTATATGAGAAGAATGCTGTGGGAATGGCTGGGATGGAGAAACTCCTGCTTTTGGTTTTAACTCTGCGCAGTGCTCAGCTGGAATGGCACACAGTAGTCCATTGGCCAGGGAGTTCCTTATTGTTCTGCTGTTTTGTAGTGCTTTATGCTAGGGGAGATGCTCCCTGGGAGGCTGATTGGAGAAGGAGTGGATCTCACTTTACTTGCACTACCAAAAGAACTATCAAGTAGTGCATTTTAGCAGCTAGGGAGTTAAATGCAGTTCCTACGCAGCACTGTGAACTTGAACATGTTTCTTCAGACCCAACAGTCAGGCTTTGCATCAGTGCGAGCAGTGTGTGTCTTTTGGGGCTGCTTAACAGTCATGATCCTGCCCCTCAAGGGATTCCAAGGACTTTAAATGTTAAATACTTACACTGTGCCAGAGAGGGAGCACTCGCAATTTTTGATGGTAAACTGCCTTGCAGATGAGAGTGGAGTTGATCTGTGATACCTTGCTTGGGGGGAGGGCAGGAAAAAAAATGGAGGAGGTCTGACTCTGCCTCCTGAACAAAAACCAACTTGGGGAAAGGTGAACTGAATAGTCTTTTCAGCTGCTAAAGAGATGATAGGAAATCTTAGTCTGGCCCAATTCGATATTTGCAGCAGATGTATTCTCTGCTCTTGTCTGGAATCTGTGATGAGGGAAAAAGAAGTAGGTCTCAGCTCAGCAAGCTTCTGTGTTTTCTCACAGGGAAGTGTGCTATGAGAGAGCTGCAGCAGCGATGGGCTCAGCACAGCTGCCAGGAGAAGAAGAGGTTGATCCTGCAGATGTGGTATTGCCGAACAAGGCAACTGAAAAATGCTGCTTTATTCTGGGAGCGTCTTCTCCTGCACAGGTTTGTTTCCTGCCTTTGAAGCATTTCCAAGGGAAGCTTTGAGTGAAGAGTAATTTATGTAGCCGTGGATCTATTGTATTCAGACCACAGCTTGGGTTTGAAAGTACAGTTAACTTGTGTGTGAGTGGAGCATCTGTAGTTCTTCCCCAGGAGTGCTCCTACATTAAGGGATCTGTGACCCATAGCCTCGTGCTCCCTGCCTTGTTCTTCTCAGGAAGCAGGACACTGTGCCTGGTTGGATGAGGCAAGCTGTAAATAAAAAAAAAAGTGACTCAGTCCTGAACAAGGTCTGAAACCTTGCCCTCTTTTTAAGTCTTGAACTGTTGTGTCCCATACTACATAAAAGAGGAGGATTGTTAGCAAGTGAATCTCTGGATTTCTGTCAAACTATATCTGTCCCACAGGGACCAGCGAGGTTCCCCTTCTCTGATAAGTGGTCTAGGGGCTGGCCTCCAAAGGGTGGCTCTGAGTTTCGCAAAGCAGCGTTCATTCCTGTGTGCTTGAAAAGCTTTAGCAGTGGAAAGCTCACTGTTTTTTTTTCATGCTGTTGTATACCTTGCTATCGGGAAACTCCATGGCCTACGGAAAGGCTAATGCTCAGCTTTAAGCTACTAGGTTTAGCAAATAACCCTTTTCTGTGGCTCTTGGCTATTCGAAACTTCTTTTCTTTCCAGAACTTCTGTTCAGTTTCAGTTATGCAGTGTGGAATTTGTAGAGTAGGCAAGGCAGATGCAAACAAATTGGTGTAGCTGACGAAAGTGAAAGCCCTGTTTCCACTGGAATTCTTCAATACTTGCAGAAAGGAATACTTACTTTTGGGCAGAGGTCTTACATAGATCTGACCTTTACAAACCTGAATCTTTCAGATTCTGGACACAGTATGTTGATTTTCATTTAAGCTAATGTGAAAAATTGAGTTCATTATACTCCTGCAGAAAAGCAATATTCAGTAAAGCCTATGGAGGGAGAACCATGATACTCAATTAACCTCAGTGTTACTTACAACATAGGTAAAGCTGTAGTATGTTTTGGAGTCTTACATTACGGTACAGATCCTGAGAACACATGAATGTAATCTGAAGAGCAAGATGTTTGCTGCTGGTCATTAACAACTTCATTTCTCTCTTTTAACCGTTGTTCAGTAGCTTTCTCATTGAAATCTGTTTTGTCTGTGTTTTCTGCTGTTTGAGGCTACTGTCTGCCTGAAACACAGTGAGGTGTCCAGCTGCAGTGAGCCTGGAATAGCGTCTGGGTGGTTCTCTTTGAGGTATTTCAAGAGGATAAGAATGATTAAGATGATTTATGCCAAGGATTCATTTAAGGCATGGGAAGTGCAGGTTTGGCCCTAGCAGATTTACTTTTGAATTGCAGGTTCAGCCTGAGAGGAAACAAGATCTGCAGAGGAAAAAGCAGTAACAACAACACTAAGCACCACAGCCACTAAGGTTTTAGACTCTACACTCACACCACCCAATTGAATTTTCATCTGCAAATCAATCTGTCTGGTGGCACCCTAGCAGGAAGTGTGTTTCAGAGAAGTCCTTAATATTGCTCCTTCCTGTGGAGTGCGTCTCCACCATTAATCTTCCTTCTGAGCTCTCCTTTGATGAGAAAGTGCTTCTAATTTCTCACCTGGATGTCAGTAAATAAATCAGCTTGCCAGTCAGCTTGGATATGGTACAGGCTGAGCCCTGTCTCTTCTGAGGGGTGCATTTTTCATGCTAGGATAACCTGCAATAGATTTTCTTAATCTTCAGAGAAGCCTGCCAGGCAGAAGATACTTACACCTCTGCCCTATGGTGCATTGGGGCAATTTGCATAATGAAAGTCCAAGTGGAATGAGGAACCAAAAGGACAAGCCAGGAGTTAAAAGCAGATTTGCTTCTGGGATTGCACAGGGAGACTGGCCCCCTCTGCATCAGAGTACAAGATATAGGAGAAATTACTGTAGGTGTGGATTTACAGTGCTGTTAATAGTAACTCCTTCTGTAGACATTGATATATATTTGGGGGGTGGGGGGTAAAATTATCTGCATAAAGATGCTGTATTTTTCTGGCCATGTATCCCATGTATGGCGGGTCCTTATTTTGTGTCAGACAAGAAAAAGATGAAAATTTGCATCTTTACAACAAGCTGTTGTCTTGAATCTAGCCTGGTTCTGCAGCAGGCAGACTTAACTGAGTCTGCTGGGATCTGTGCTGAAGGAAATTTTCACAGTTTTATTCTCACCTCATAAGAAAAAAGCCTTCCTCTATAAAGCATCATCGTAAAGATCAGCTACTGGCACAGAGAAAGATCAGACAGACTAATTTAATTTAATTTTTTCTTTTCTTTTTTTTTTTTGAGGGATCTTCTATGTGTAGTGGCAGGGCAGCCTGGGAAAAGCATTTGTTATGTCAGCAAAGGAAAAATGTAATATAACATTGTATTCAGTTTCTGGGGGCGTTTGAAGAGCAGAAATGCTAAAATGGCTGGAGGGAAGCAGTCATGCTCCGGGGCTTTGAGGAGTTGAGCAGTACTAGTGCTGGGAAACTGAAGTAAAAGGAGGGGAATTTTTTTAGCAGAAAGCAATTGTAGTCAAGGAGTCTGGGCTTACAGTTCCCAAGGACAAGACACTGGAAAAATAAGTAACACAAAGATAGATATATAAATCTTGATTGCAGATGGAGTAACAGGAATAGCCTGTTCTCTTGTTGAGTGCTCTTTTGCTTGCTTTGAGCACTTATAAGTGACACTGAACAGTGGGTTGAGGAGGCAGAATTTGGTCCATAGTCTGCTACTGATACAGAAATGTGACTTCAGGTATCTGCCACTTTTTGTCTTTGTATTGTTTTTCAGGTGCCTAATCATCTGGGTCCAGGTCACTGCCTGTAGACTGAGGCAGCACGAAGCCCTCTCTTGTTTTCAAACAGTCAGAGAGCACAGTCTCCTAGTATTGAGCTTTGCTGAGTGGAGGTCGAAATTCTTGAAAGCTAAACAACAGCAGGTGCTGAGAGAGGAGAGAAACCACAAGTGGCAGGGACACTCTCAGGCTAAATCCTGTCGCCGCTGGCGATTGGCCTCAAGGGGACAGCAAGCCCTCCGCCTAGGATCTGTGGCCACTGTGAAACAGGTAAGAGAGGAAGGTCCCTATGAGACAATTAAGAACTCCCTGTTCTCTTGTGAAGACTGCAGCTGGGTTGCTAGGCACTAAGATGCATCGACAGAGCTCATCGGAAAACCTGGTTTGACTTGTTGTGACTGTGGTGACTGTTTAGTCTCTGCCTTGAAATTCTTTATAGACTGTGCACACAACTTCATAATCTGGTACTGACTGCAGCAACCATCTGGAGCACAGCATTAAGGGATGGGGACATTTTGACCAGAAGTCAAGAACCATCCTTCCTCTCTGCTTGAAGATGAAATGGGATAATCACTGTCCCTGCAGAGCAGACAGAGCTGTCAGAAGTGCATACTATTTCAAAAGGTTCACAGCTAGTAAACCACGAAGAGCTGGATTGATTTGGAAGGGCTGAGCCAGTCCTGCTGGGATCTCATCTGTGCAGTTTCCAGCCTAGGGTCTAGCACATTAAACTGCCTGCAGGGATATGAACATAAATGTATTTCTAAGGCTAGTTTGTTTGTCTGTGCTGTATGTACACGTGTTTAATCTTGGCTGCAGCTGTGTTAATTCTGTTTGCAGGCCTGCAACTACTGGACAAAAGCAGCTGCCTTCTCCCAATGCTTACGGCAATGCAGTACCCTGATAGGTGCTAGGAAGAGCAGGAAGATGTCTCTATCTTGGTCCATAAGTAAGAAGATGCCCCCTTTTTCTCTTCCTTTCATGGGACCATATGGGGAGTGTGAATGAGGAGGGAAGGGGAGCAGTGTTTGCCAGCCCAATGACTGGGATTTCTCTGTGAAGTAGGTGCTCATGGCAGTCAAATTTTGACTGTGGATTGCTTCTGTTTTCAGTTTCCAAAGGACTGATGGCCCATGGCAGCTCTAATCTCTCCCTCTAGTTCCAGTGTTAGCTCTTGTGTGATTGCTATTTTCTTTGCTAGAAAGGAGAGGATGCAGAGAAAAGGTTTCAGCACTGGCTGCCCCCCTTGGGCTTTTTCCCAGTGCCATTCACCGCTGGCTGGTGATCTACAGAAACCAAAGGAGAGCTGAAAGGCTGCTGCTCCCTCAGCTGCTAGAGAGACATGCACATGCCAGGATCCAGGAGAGCAAAGCAGAGGCAGACTCTGAGGAGTGGGATAAGAAGTGGCTTGGGTAAGCAGAGTGGAGGGCTCTGAGCTTCATCTTTGTCCTGCCACCAGAGGAAGAGTCCCCTGGGAGGCTGTTGGGCTGATAAAGCTTCTTTTCCTCTCTTCCTTGCCTACAGGAGGAAGTATCTAAGGTGGTGGTATCACATGGTGACACTGCGCCAGTGCCAGCGTGACAGAAGGCTGCACTGTCTGGCAAGGGGATGGCATCAGTGGAAGGAAGCCAGCAGGGTGGTGGTGCTGGCACAAGTGTTGGTGAGTGTGTGGTACTGCTGGGAAGGTGGCAGTGATGGGTGTCACTGGGCAAGCCTGCTTTGCTTGCAGCCTCATATATGTCCCGGAAGATGAGACCTGGGTATTTAACATCCACTAGTGTGCATGAGAAATCCCTGTTTGCCGCTGTGGCTGCTTTTACCAGCTTTCACTTTGAAATGCCAGCATGGCAAACCGGCATATCCAGATATTTAGCTGTGGTTTGTCCCATCTTACAGAAGGGAAGCTGAGACAGAGTGATTTGTACAGATTGTCTGCAGCCTGTGGAAAAAGTGCATAGCAAGTTTTACAGTCTGTGTTCCTGAGCATCTCTCTGGAGTCTGCAGCCTAACAATGGCTGTCATGTGGTCTCCCCTTCTGCTCAGGCCCCAGCCACCTGTGGAAGAAACCCATGTTCTGTCCGGCTTCCTGGTCATTAGCTCTGTGCGATGATGTGCTCTGACCTGCCTGTGGGACAAGGCGATGCATGTGTAGCACATACATAGTCACTGAGGAGCTCAGTGGTACCTCTTAAAGGGCACTATCCTTGCCCCAGGGTACTGTGACTTAATTAGCCACAATATTTGCAGTAGACAGTAACTCAGCAAGAGCTTTGTTAGCAGCCAGCGTTGTTTGTTAGCAATGCAGTCATTCAAGAGGGCACTGGGAAAGCAACTGGAAGCAAGGTGGGACTAGACAGAAGTGAGGTGGTTTGTCTGCCAGAGCCCATCTAATCTGTGTACTGCCTTTCTTCCTGACAGGACCAGCAGCAGCTGGTAGAAAAGGCCTGGAGGGTGTGGAGACGACGATACTTACAAAACTGTGTAGTGCAGAGTTTTTTGGAGGTAGAAGCCAGGAGCCTACTATCCCAGGTAAGCACTTAGGACTGCTTTTAATCTGTGGACCCCAGTCCTCTGGCACAAGGCACCTAACAGTTGCACTGCCTCAAATGCTAAAAGGTTTAGATCTAAGCTCAGGGCGCCTAGTGCGGTTCTGCAACTGTCTCCAAGGAGGGCTATCACTTATTCCTGCCTGGAAGGTGAAAGAATGTAGGGCTATAGTCTGGACCCACATGCTTCTCTTGTTCCTGTAAAGTGTCGCATCAGAAAGAAAATAAGTAAATGGTGGTTTGTGGTTAGAGGGATATGAACTGAATCCCAGACACTTGTAGCATTTTGTCATTGTGTGGGAAACAGCTTCCCCTTACTCTGTGGCTGGGTTTGTGCCTTTACCAAGGAACCAAAAGGTGGAAGGTGCCAGGATCTGTGATGGACCAACAAGCACTGCAAAGGGACAACTGATGATCCCTGTATCTCTCTCCCTGGACAAAGCATTCTTGTGAGGAGAAGTTGAATGCATCAAGAAATGGCACTTGCCCGTAACAAAGGGAGATAGCTTCCAGCTTTATATGGGTTCATCTTCAGCTGTTAGTCACAGCTTTGTGCCAGCAGTCAATTTCCCTGACATGTGCCCCTTCCTCACTGTTACCAGAGATGTTAATCCATTAATGCATTGCCTCTCAAGACTCCACTCGGGGAAGAAACAGGCTCCATGTTGTTGGAGGAGGACTGTGGTGCCTTGTACCCACGGTCAGGCAAATAGCTATAAATTTGAGTGAGCAGGCAAAGCCCAAGATCTCAAATAGCCAGTAGCTTCCTCTGCCTCCCAAAGATCCATGCAGGATTAAGACCTCCTTTAACAAGATAAGAGCAAGTACTGAAACAAGGGCATTGTCCCATTGATTTGTACTCTGCATTTCCCTTGTTGGCTACAGTAACACAAGGGGGACAGGGGAGGGCTCTCAGTGAATGGTGAGGCATGTGGCATGGCCATTGCTAGAGGAAGAGCTGTGTTCACTGGTACTGTGAGGGTGGCTGCAGTCCCTCAAGGGTGACCTGAGTATTTGATTTGTCCACTCTATTTAAGGCCTTTGGAAGGTGGCGCCAGCTAACAGCATTCCAGCTCAAGGACAAAGGACGCTGCTGAATGGTGGGGGCCTGTCTGCAGCTGCTCATTTCAGGAGTGGAGGATACAGCTGGCTGTCACAACAAAGAGCTGGTCCCTTGCAATCAAGAAAGCAGCGAATGCTCTACTCCCATGATGAAATCAGTGCTGCAGGCCAGAAGCATGATAGCCAAAGGACAATCAAGAAGAGCTGGTACCCAGTGAAAGGTCTTTAACAGACTGATATCCTACCTCCCTACAGGCACAAACTTGAGAACTTACTCCCTTTTATTGTGAGGCTGCATTCCCTTCTCTTCTAGACCCTGACTTTGTTGGAGTTCTGATTAAAGGTCAAAAACCACCTTATAGGATCTCACTTTACTCAGAGGTTGTTTGTTTGTTTGTTTTTGTAGATGAGAGCTTAGTGTCATACAGGGGAATAAGCAAGCACATTTGGTCTTAAAGAGGTGAGCAGGAATGTGCCTGTGCACATGCTACATCCTGTTGATTCTGAAGTTTGGACTGTCCCTGGTCAGTGTGAACGTAGGCCTTTATTTTTAGATTTGGCTCTTCCCTTGGGGGAGGATTCCCACCTGGCCCCCACTCCCTCCCTTTGTCCAAGTCCATCAGCTCCTCATTAAGGTTTTCAGTGGGTGGCCAACCTCTTGACTGCTTCCTGCTGGTTCCTTTCTGTGCTGAATGGGCTAGGGTTGAAGAAACCTGCTGGGAACAGCTGAGCACCAAAAGCTTTGCTAAGGCAAGACAGGCGTGTCTGACCCCCCAACCTTCCCATTACTTGCTCCTGTGATTGATGCCCTGTAATTACCCTGGATATATGAGCCCAGACTCAGCTGTAATGAGAGGATCTGAAGAATCTGGAAAAGGCTTTTCTCCCTTGCTTGTTTGAAAGAGATGCTTGCAGCTTGGCAGGGATCTTGAAATCCCACTGGGAACTGCCCCAAGGTCTTGTTTTTCCTAGCCTGTGGTAGCTTTGCAGGATTGTTAAGGACACAATGCAGCCTCCACAGCCCCTTATTTCAATGGTGTGAGGCCTAAGGCTGTTAGAGAGTCATTAGGTCAAGAAAGATTAGGTTATTTTTCCCTATAGGTACTAGAGAAGGACTACACCTCCTATGGCCTTGCAGAACTGAGCCAGAGGCTGGTTGCTTTTGCTGAATTCTAAGATTTAAGCATTCTTTGCTTTGCCACAGCTTTGTCCATACTTTACATAGGGCATGTGTTGAAAATGGAGGCAGAAGTGGCCCAGGACCCATTGTTTTCTTAAAACTTTTCCCTTGTGCCAGGGTGATGAGTTTGCAAACATTCTTTGCACTGCTTACAAAAGTCTAGTCTAGTACAAGAGACACTTGTATTTGCTTATTTTATTGTACTTGAAGAAATAGTGTTATTCCTATTTAATCTCATCCAGAAGTAGAATTCATATAGTCCTATTAAAGAAACAGGAAATATAGTAAGGGGAAAAGTTAGGGAGGAAAACTTGAACCTTCTTCTGGAGTGAGCACAAAAGAGTCTGTTATCATCAGTTATAATGCAATACATCTCTGGAGTGCAATGTAAAAGCAGCTTGAGCTTCTTTTAAGGGTTGGTAACTGCTGAAATAGTTTCCATGCATAGGCACTGCTGACAGGAGTGTTTCTACCCCTCCAAAGCAACATATCTGGCATGAGAAAGTTACCAGAATCCCACTGAGCTGTACCACATCGATACATAAGGGTTCTCCTGTAGCTGTAATCAACATAGCCATGATTAGCACCCTTTCATCCTGCAGAGCTGGCCTTCAAGCTCAGTCTAGATCCTCATCTCAGAAGTTCAGGTGGTTCTGGCTGCTGTTCAGTAAGAAGAGGGCATGGAGCATTTGTGTTGGGAATGGAAGAGCATGTAGTAGGGGTAGATCAGAGAGCTAGCCTGGCTCTGAGCAGAGGTGCTTACTGGGCTTAGGAGTGTGTGGTCCACCATCCTGACAGGAGCTGCTTTTTCTCTCCCTGCAGTCAGCAGACAGAAGGAAGAAGTAAGGGATTAGAAGAGGAATTTTCACTGCTGAGTTGGAGAGTTCAACAGCTCAAAAGTATCATCCACAACCTGCCAGAGGCAGTTCTCAAGTGGGAAATCATTGTCCACCAGGTTGACCAAATAATAATTGTCATGGATGTACTGGATGATCATGCGAGAGGGCGACTCCTCTTCATAGAGCTTGGCCCACTGCTCAATCCACAGAGCAAAGGCCTCATCCTGCCAAGGAAAGAAAGATGACTGTAGGGGTGTAATGCACATTTTATACTACCTCATTTGGGAAAACTAGCATCACACATGCCTGGCAAGCCCGTAGCTCATTTCAGTAAAAATTGAGAGAGCTGAGCAAGAAGCCTCCTGCTTTCCAGTCACCGGGAGGTGCCCTGAACATAACTGTTTGGAGCTGAAATGAGGCATGCTTGTAGTACAATGGCTCAATACCGCCCCTGTGCGTGTAAGAGGGGAGGGAGAGCTACTGCCCAGAGCTCTTGGGACTAGTACAGCGACAAAGGTGGCTCTCCAGCCTCCAGTACTCAATTGCAAGAAGTATTAACAGACTGAAAATAAACCAGACACTCTCAACTTTCAGGGTATCACAACAATGTACCCAGCAGCAGGAAGGACTCACCTTCCAGGAGAGGAAGCTTACAGGATCCACTACAGTGGGCTGGATGATCTCTCTGCCTGGGAAGATGCCCCAGGTGACAGCATTGGGTTGCAGATCAGGAGCATTGGTGATATTCTGGCCCTGCAAAGGAAAGAAAACCTTTCTGAAGCAGCTGCTGGAGGAGGGATTGCGTGAGTCAGAGCAAGTGCATTTACCCTGTCCTTGTTAAGAGATCAGACAGCTGTTACAGGTCACAGCTGACTTGTTCCACTTTCTCCTCCCTTCATCAGCCTTCATGTCCCACCTCGTTCCTGGGGATGTCTGAATCTTTGGTATTTGCCTCTCTCCCAAGGTGGTGAAAGTATCCTGTAAACAGCAGCCTACCTTGACATTGACAATGTGGTAGTTCACCCGCAACTCGTATTTCTTCAGCACTTTGAGCAGTGCCGTGACGATTTCGCTGGAGGTGAAGAACTCTAGGTATGCCTGCCAGGGTGGGGAAGGGGAAAGAATAAGAGCCTTAACTAATGGCTGGGCTGGGTGGGACACACACAGGCAACCAAAAGAACAGTTGTAGTTTGCCAGAAACGTACTACAAAGGAGACATGAGCAAAGGACAAAGCAACTTAGTAAGAGAGCTGGGGGGCAGAAATCATGGAGAACAGAGGTAACAGCCAAAGAGTAGCCAGTTCAGGAAAGCTACAAGCTTCTTGTCCTGCACCCATGTAAGCAGACGGGCTGGAATACGCTCTGGGCAATGTAACCACAACTGCTGGGCCTGGAAAGCAGCCTGTGCCAGAGTGCTTAGAAGAGGCCCAAGCTTGACTTCTGTTCTCTGTGGTATTCCATGAACAGCAGTGTCCTGCCAAGGCAGCCCAGTCTAGCAGGAGCAGAAGCCTGGTGTCTCAGCTGGGCTCTCCAAAACACCACCTTTTGTCCTGTCTCATCTTTTGTCCTCAGTCCTCCCTGTGAGTTTACACAATCTAATTCTGTACTTGCTCCATCTACTGCTGCTCTGTGCTTGGCTGCTCTCAACAACTGCTTCCCTTCCCCCCACTTCCTGGCTATTGTGTGAGATGATGGATTTCCCCTCACCTCGGGGGAATTTCTTTTTTTGGGAAACATAACTGCATTTGCCATCTGCTCATTTCATGGCTTTAGCAATTTGGATCCCTTTTGAACACAGCAGAGCTGCTTTGTTTCCTAGTATGAGCCACTTGCCCAGCATTTACCTTGACACAGGAGATTCCTATCACAGCCATTAGTGGCAAGGCTGTAGGGCCTGAAAATGCATGACAGTAGGAGGCAGGCATGGGAGATAAGACTGCTTGCAGGCCAGAGAAGTAACCTGGCAGCTGTCTGAACAGCACAGCAGTAGCACTGTGGTGTGGGCAATTGGTGGAGAACTCTGCCTTAGAGAAGGACAGACAGGAAAACTTTTAAATATCCAATTACTACCATGGGAAGCTGGATGGTAGAGATACTACCTCATTGATTCCTATTATATGAAAAACCTGGGTGCTTCCTGCATCACTGAATGGGATCAGCTTCAGTGCGCAGACACATTTTTATCTAAAACTTCATAGCTCTGCTCTGGAAAGTAGTTACCACCGATTATTTGCTAAGAGTAAAAAACAAGAAATTATTTTGAAGGGGGAGAAAACAACTAAGTAAGCCATAGGGTTGACAATCTGTCTCTTAAGTCACCAAAGGAGCTTTGTCTTGTCTCAGCAAGAAGGCGTTAGAATAAGGAGCTGGCAGAATTATTATCTGGATGAAAGCCTAGGACCTCCCTACCTAACAGAGACTAAACTGGGTCACAACTCTTTGCCACCTAGCCCAGAACAGTGAAGTACCTTTTGGAAGACATAACCTCCACTAGGCCCCCAGCCTACAATGGGGTCTGTGGATGGTTTGCCATTGATGTTTGGCTGGGAGTTGATAGTTAGGATTCCTCGTCTGTTGACCTTCTCCAGCTGCTCCTTCAGAAGGTTGGTTTCAGTAGCAAGAGGGTCATCGTTCCAAGGCATACACGTAACCTACCATTAGGAAAGAGGATGGCTCAATGTATGCAACAACCCTTTGATTACTAGCTAGATGCTGAAGGAACTCAGAAGTGCCCTAGTGGTCTTGAACACATCTGCCTCAGGACAGAATTCCCAGGTTTGGTTCAAGGGGCAGGGTATGCTCAACTTTAAGAATGATTTCCACAGTCTGTCAGTACTGGTCCTGTCCTACTGTAGCAGCTTCCCTTTTATGTTGAGCCCTAGCTCTGAATCTTGGATTCCCTGTGGTAAGAGTATCCCCTTCAGCCGCTATCTCAGCAAGTCATTTTAGATAGGAAAGTGCTAATTCTTGTTTAGAAGAACAATGTGATGCCAGGAGCAAGAGGAAGTAAGCACTGTTGTCTGTGCTACACTGACCAGCCTTTCTTGGGCTGTCACTCACCCTGTGTCCATTCTTGTTGGGCTCTCCGGTGATGTAACACGTGAAAACCTCAAAAACGCTTTCCTCACCCGTCAGCTCTTCTCCCCACATCTTCAGGAGCTCCTCCCGGGGAGACTTGCTCTTCAGGTAGAAAAGGTAATAGTCCTTCAGCTCCCCAAAGGCTGGAGAGGAGGAATTACCCCTGTAAGCACAGCAGACACAGGATTAGCAGGCCGCTAAAGAAGATGTACCAATTTGGGGATGCAAGAAAACAACTACCCAGGAGGAGAAGTATCCACCAGAAGCCTCAACATCTTGTTGCCATTCTCTTCACCTCATTCAAATCCAAGCAACTGGGGACCACTTTGTTAAGAAACTATCTTTTCTGCTGGGCCCAAAGCATGCCCAGGACACCCACTAAGTACAGAGACCACCTGTGCAGCAGGCTTTTGTACCATACCTCTACCTCCCTGCCATTACAAGCTAACAGCTTACCATCGGCCATTGGGGAAGTCATCCCATTCCTGAGTTCGATAGATGTAGCTCTTTGGCCTAGAAGCCCAGAAGATTGGCCGAACATCTTCGACTCTCCTCTTGGGGTGAGCACTGACTGCCCAGGGCAAAGGCCGCCTGCATGGAAAGAAGTTAAAGTTCTGCTCACTTTCCTGGAGAATTGGCCCCTGGAGAGCAATTAATGGGCTGAGAAGAATTTTATTTGTCAAGAAGTAGGACAAAAAACACTCTTCTTTCTTTATGCAAAAATCTTTTCCCACTCAGTTCCCTTGTAGATGCTTGGTAGGTGTCTGTTAAATGCAGGACTAACACCTGAAATTGGATGAGGTAAGGGAAAAACACTGTGAAGCTGTTTTTAACAAGAAAACAGTTATCCCTTTTCCTTTGCTTCTTCTTGCCTGTGCTGAAGCCTGTGGACTCAGAGAGAACCCATCCTGTCTTGGCTGCAAAGCACCGTAGAAATCCACAGTGGGAACTTACAAAGCACCTAGCCTTTAAGAGGGGTATTGAGAGATTTCAAAATGAACATTTCTTCCAAGTGGCAGCTCTAAGAGTTTAGGTTTTAAAAGGTTCCAGAACAGGTTAGTTTAAAGCTACTTGACTAAAATTCTTCCCTCAGCTGCCTACTCTGTTCCTCCCAGCTTTTGTCAGAGACCTGCAGGAAGGGTGAACTTCTAAATGCAGCAAGGTGCTTCAAAAAGCAGAAGAGAGGTGACAACCCATCCATTGCTTGTGCCTTCATTAGATAGGATGTGTAAGATGAACTAAAAGAAACCAGCATATTCAGCTCACCTGGGGTCCTCCTTCCAAATGCCAAGGCGCTTAAGGACTTCAGTAGTAGCCACTTCCCGATTGAGGGTGTAAAAATGGAGCCCATGCACCATGCCACTATCCAGCAGCTCCCGACACATGGACACTGCCAGCTCCACCCCATAGTTCCGGATAGCTGCGTCATTGTCCTTGATGGGTTCAATCACATCTTTGATTTCTTGGGGCACTTCAAGCTTGGAGAGCTTCACCAGCTGGCGCAGGGAGTGGTAACCCTAGATGAGGATACAGAGAATTTCAGTCTTTCCAGGCCCTTTTCTGATGTCCCAGTAACACAGGTATTTGATCTCAATTTTGCAGCAGGAGACTTAGAACTGCAGGCTCCTGGATTTTGTCCTCCCAGGCCTCATCCCTAGGATGGTAATGCAGCCTGGTCATGTCAGTTGAGGTGATTTCTTCACATTTTTTTTACTCACTGCCTTAGCCCAGCATGCTGACAATGATGACTAACAACTCGGGACTGGTAGACCATTGTCCTTTATATCTCTTTGCTATATGGGCACAGAAAACCTTTTAAGCTTGTTATGCCCGAGTTCAAATCTGTAGGTGGTTTGCCAAATTATCACATTTAGAACCCTCACTTCCCAGAAAATTTTGGAGGGTATCTACAGACCTCTCTCAGGCCCTGACCCCAAAACACCTAACATTCTGGATTCTTATTGCCTCCCCAAGCCAGAATTACTGGATTTCACCTGTATGGGGAAGATGCCAGGAATAATGGGGCAGGTGATGCCAATGGCTTGACAGTCCTTCATGAACTTGAGAAAGGTTTCTGATTGGAAAAAAAGCTGTGTAATGATGAAGTCTGCCCCAGCAAGAACTTTCTCTTTCAGGTGCTTCAGGTCTGCCTCATAGCTCTCTGCTTCAGGATGACCCTTTGGGTAGCCTTTGGAGGAGATTTAAAAAAAAAAAAAAAAAAGCTAAACCCTGATGGTCAAGACAAAGCACTAGAAATTAGAAAGCCAATCTGATTGTGCTGTCATTTACAGCCTAGGTCCAGAGAGGGACTGCTGGGCTGATTTCCCCATCTCAGACCCTACCCCACACTCTGCAGTGAAAGACATGTACCTGCCACACAGATGTCAAAGTAATCGTCAAATTCATTGCGAATGTGCTTAACGAGGTCAACAGCATAGTTGAATCCATCTACTTCTTCCTCCCATTCCTCACCAACAGGATCTGGAAAGAGAATAAATCCAGTCCCTCCAATTGTTATTTCTTCGTTTTACCCTGAAGTTGAATGCAGCAGCAACACAACCTTAACCCCTACCCATTTTAAGTGCTCTAGGACAAAAGGATTCACCTCCACGCAATGCCATGATGTTCTTCAACCCCAGCCGCTTGGCCTTCTGCAGATGTCCTGTGATGTCATCCTTGGTCTGATTGCAGCATGTCATGTGCAGGATGGTCTCCAGGCCACAGTAGTTGACTGCAGTGTTGGCAATAATCATGGAAGAGGTTTCCTTGTCAGATCCTGGGTCCCCTGCAGGGTGCCATGTCACATCAATGAAGAGTGGACCACCTGCTCCCATGCGGTCAAACCTGTGGATTTTAGAGCTGTGTTAGCCTACCAGCTAGCCAACTCCTTTTTTATACCAGGGATATCTTCCTTACTGCTGGAATGCCATCAACAAGCAGAGAAAGCTTGGATGACAGCAGCAGGAGAGACCAAAAGCATTGAACCAAGAGTTTATTCACATTGGCCACTTGTTAAGGATAGTCATCATTTAAGGCTGTATGAGGAAGAGCTTAGAAACTCTTGGAAGAAGAGGCAAGCTAAAACTTTTCTGTAGAATAAACCTCCTCTAGACTGATATATCTTCTAATAGACAGCAATGTAAGTTCCATTCCTTTTGAGATGGAAGACTACGCCAGAACCCCCTGTTCCCAGCTTTAACTGTACAGACCACAAATATGGAGATGGACCAGATCTCTGTGGTGTTCCCAAGTGTGCCTAACCGAAGAGGCAAAGGCTCCCCTGACTTGTCTCTCTCCTGCTCTGGGCCAGAACAGAGCTTTCTGTTTAAAGTAAACCTGGCACTGGCCCACAGCAGTTACAGAAAGAGTTATGAAACTCCCTCTTCTCCTCCAGGTTGAGGACATGCTGGCTCCTGGGGCTTAGGCTCCAGGATAACATTTAGTTCCGCTGAGAACTATCACCTTTCATTTAGCATGTAGATGAGGACACCAGTCTCACAGACAAAAACTGTAGTCCTTAGTAATACAGAGGCACAATCCATAGTGGCAGGGTGATTCTGAAAGCCTGGGAGTCTGTTTCAGAGACTTTGGCACGCTGCCCATAAAATAATATTTTCTGTTTTAAATAGGTACTTTTCTGCTCTGTTGTCCCCTAGCACTTTGCTTGAGCATGACAGTGGCCTTACTCAGAGCATGAGAGGGGAAACAGTCTGGCACCCTCAATAACCCCACTATGACACTTAACTCTTCAGGGCCTCCAAGGAAGATAAGTTACCTGGTGTCCCTCCTCAGCAGGAAAGCACAGCCCCATTACCTGCTTCGTCACCTGGAAGGGGAGACAGAGCACGGGGCAGAGCCTGCCTCATTAGCTTTTTCCCAGCCCTCCACCAAAGACACTTCATCTGTCCCCTCTCCCTGCTGCAGCCCTCACCTGGAGATGAGATTGACAGCAGCATTGGCTGTGCGAGGAGGGAAGAACTCCAAGGAGAACCACCTGTCTCCAGAGTCCTGCCGGCGGCGCATCTTCTCCCGCAGTCGCTCATGACGCTCAGCATCAAGTACAGGGGTGGAGCAGCGTGAGCTTTCCTTGGAGCTCTCACTCCCGCTACTGCTGCCACCATCAGACTTGGAGCTGGAACTGGCACTGCAGGTATGCTGGGTCTCATTGACCATGGTGAGCTCTCTGGAGGAGGGGAACAGAAGGAGCACAGTGGGTACAAGACAGGACACAGATCGCAGCAAGAAGCAGTTAGTGCTGGGGTGGACAGCAGATTATGGCAGGTAAAAGAAAAAGAAAGCCTATGCCAAGACCACCATTAATCATCATCAAGCAGTCCCTTTTGCCAGCCCTCACTCTAAGCTGCAGTGGGGGGTTCTGATGAAAACACAATAAAAAGGGCATATTTAGATAGTGTTGGAAGAAATAACATAGCAGATGGCTTCATGCCGCTTTGATGCAGCTCTTCTGTGCCTGCTGGATCAAATTTGGTTCTCAGAACAGACAGGTCAACATCACTTTTGCCCTGACTACAACTTAGCAAGCAATGATGCCCACATGCATCAGTTGAGGTCTTCTTTGATCTTGTTATCTTGGGCTGGACATGCCAGCAGATTTTTTTCTACAGCAGCTGCCCCTTGGACAGTATCCATCTTCACAAATTCCCATCTGTTTGTTCCCCCAAAACAGTGTTTATTTACAACATAGAGATAAGGGCAAGTGCTAATGTGGCAGGTATGCAAGAATGCACAAACTATTCCTCTGTCAGAAAAAAATTGAGGAATCTCCTCTGGAACAGGGCATCCCCACAAGTGCCATTCTTTGTTTTGTCTTTATGGGCATTAGCCTGTTACATTTCTAAACTTTAGCTTCCCTCGACAAGACATACCATCTCCACAGATGTTCTTCCCCTGTGCCATCCAGTGCACTCACACTCAGCTATTTCTTTCACCAGACACAATGTTTACGTTCCTTTCCTCACCAATTGTGGCTGCTTGGAAACAAGGTCAGCAGAGACCATCCTCTTCTTCTCTGCCTTGTAAAATGGTCAGGTGTGCTTGTTTGGCTTTGCAGAAAGGAAAATAGCACTGCAAGTACAAGTGGGTCTAGGATGTCCAATTCCACTTAGCTCCCTGGGCCACAACTGCTTGATGTTTTCTCCCAGAAGTGTTTCACCTGATGCCTTGAAAATTAGGTAGTGATTACAGATAATTACAGAAGAGCTGCCATAAAATTTGGATCTACATTATTTGCTTATCTACCCATCAAAGCCTAAAATTGTCACTGGGAAACCGCATGTTGTCATTACATAACATTGAAGCCTATCTTGGAAGAAAAAAGTTGCAAAAGCTAGTGCACATTTTGTCCTTGTCAGAAACCGTGTGAGTTTAGGTCATCCAAGCAGACTTTGGACTCTTCTTCTACTGTTTACACTGAGTTGCAATCAAGCAAAACCCTTTGGGAGAAAGTCTACTTTTACCACCTGGGGACCTCTCCAGCTGGCATGAGATAAGAGAAAGGAGTGCAGAGCTTCTGGTGCCAAGAGGAACCGGGAGTCTCAGATCTCTTGTGTACCAATATTGGGGGTCACAGTAAAATCAGCAGCACAGACCTACTGACAAGTACAAAAGCAGTCTGGTACACAGTAACGGCCCTGAGCAAGCTCCCTCAAAAGAAATATGCCTGATATCCACGTGGCACTAATCTGGGAGAATTATCCCAAAGCACATGTTGGTGATCTAGCTAGCAGGGTACAATCATGTGCAGTCAACTCCCAATACCTCTTTTCTGAGGAACTTGCTACAACACCTCTGGCAAATCAAAGCAGGACCTTGGTTTTCCCACTTGAGATTTAACACCTAGCACACAGGAAGGGTTTGCTTATTAATGCCTCTATACAGTGAGGCTTTCTGTTGAGGAAAAGTCCTTATTTTGTTGGCAATCTTGAACCACAAAGACAAAAACTTAAGCGAGGCCTTTCATCTACAAGCAGCATTTGGAACAGTCTCCTAGCCTCACGTGCATCAAAGATCTGCTGGCAGAAGCTCACAGATATAGCAAAGAGAGAAAAGTTTTTCTAAACAGCTAAAACAGTTGCAGCATAAGACGAACAAACACCCAGCAGCTCTGTTGGGTCAGCTCTCCTGCTCCTCTGTGAGCCCCATCTCTGCCACACTGCTAGGCTCAGAGCAGAGATCCAAGGATCAGCATGGAATGCCTGTTGCATTTACATGATGCTAGTGGCACCTATTTACTTCATTGTAGGGTATTTTTACAGCTTCTAGACCAGAGATGACACCCCTGTGGGCAGTGCAAAGGTCTGCATCCTCCTAAGCTTAGCTGTACCACCCAAGGTAGTTAAACTCGGCTGCACAGACATACACTTAACATAGGGCACGCAGACACCTGCACGCGCCACACACATGTCCAGGGCCTCGCTGCCCTGGGCCATGCCATCAGGCTGACAGCGCTGTGGGGCAAAGCCATCTCCCCTGGCCTGCGTGAACAAGGGGCCTACATCTGGATCGACCACCTGGCCAGCAGGTAACTGCCAGGGCAAGGCCCGGCAGGGTGTCCAGCACCCCCCGGGGAGAAGGGGAGCCAGCAGCGCAGGACGCGGCAGCAGGGATGCCTCTCCCCGCGCGGGGCCGAGCTGTCCCCGCTGCCCCTTCTGTGCCCTGTGGCCGGAAAGGAGCGGGTTGCAGCCCGATGGCTCCTTTACCTCGACTGAACCCGCCGGGAGCACGGCGCGGCCTGATGGAGCCGGCCCCTCTCTGGCAGCCTGGGCGGGCATAGCGGCGCGGCCCCCGCGCGCGGTGGGGCGGGATAGGGCCCCCCCTTCCCCGGGGCCCCACTCACCTCCCGGCGGCGCTGGGCGCTGCGCATCGCGGGCGGCCCCATGCCGCGGCACTTTAAGCCCCGCCGCAGAGGAGCGGTCACGTGGTGCCCCGCGTTTTCCCTTTCCCGACATAGCGCCGCGGCCTCAGCTCCCCGCGCGTCATCGGCCGGGGCGGGGCCGTGGGGGATTACGTGGGGCGGCGGGGTCACGCGCGGCGCGACGGGCGGGGCCGGGAAGGGGCGGCGGCGGAAGATGGCGGGATGCGGGTCCGCGCTGTGCTGCTGCTGCCCGCGCTGCTGCGGCGAGCGGGAGAGCCGCACCCCTGAGGAGCTGGTACGGCAGCGGCCCCGCGCGTCTGGCCGCTCCCGGCTCTGCCCCTCTCGTCGGTGCCCCGACGCCGGGTCTTGGTCCGGGCCCGGTGCCGCGCCGGCTGTGGGGTGCACCTGAGGGTGGGCGGCCTTTGGGGGCGTTGAGCGTTGCTATGGCGCTCGGCCCGGTGCCTCAGGGCCCCGCGCCTCAGGCAGCGCTCGGCCCGGTGTCTCAGCCCGTTCCCGGTATCTTGCCTCGCGCTGGGCCCGGTACCTCAGCCACTATTGCCGGTGCCTTAGCCCACGTTTTTCCGGTGTCCCAGACCACGTTCACTTTGTCTCAGCTCCTGCTGGGCCTGGCAGCACTGCCCTTGTGCCCCGTGCTGCTGTTCCTGCTGGGGTAGGGCACCCCTCGCTACCGGTAGAGGGCAGTGGCTCTGCCAGGGGCTCTTCACAGCTGCCCGGTGTGGGATAATGCTGTCTGTGCAAGTTTCTTGTTCTGTGCTTCCTAATAACCTGTTGCTGTGAAGGAGGGTGGAACATGGGTTTGGTACTTCGCCTTACTTCTGTATGGGAGCTCTCCAAAGCGTAGTAATGTAGTGTATTCTTGCTGAGGGGCAAGCTTTAAGGTAAGGCACAATACATGGTTACCCCAAAGTAAGTGGTGGTCTTGTAATCCATGCTCTAAATTTATAAGCAGCAGTGGCATAAGCAATCCCTAATTTTGGCTTTGCTAACAGTGTTCATGAGCACCTGTATATGCATTCATTCCCTTGATGATTTTTCATTCCCATGTTGTTTGTTTGTTTCCTAGACAATCCTAGGAGAAACTCATGAAGAAGAAGATGAGATCCTTCCACGCAAAGACTACGAGGTGGGAAATTAACTGATATCAGCTTGTGAAATTAATGTGGAAAGAACTTCAGACAGGCTCTGATCTGTTTGGGTTTGTAATTGGGCTGGCACTCAGATTGTATTACTGTAGTTAGATTGCATTGGTACCAGGAGAAATACCAAGAGCTGCTGCTGCACTTGCAAAGACCTGCTCCTCATCATTCAACATGGCATTTGTAGGTTGAAGCCCTGTGCTCAAAGTAGAGCTTGAACATCTGCTGCTTACGTCAGACTCCTATTGAGAAAAATGCATTTTTTGAATGTTACATTGTTTCTGTTTTTTTAACATGAGATTTTACAGGCTTGTGTGGTCTTGTGTCATCATGACTATAGAAAGCATTTGTAGCTGCTTGGTCACCGTTGCTTTACTGATGTCTGTGATGTCATGCTGGCTCAACGCAGATCTTCCCACCAATCAGATCCCAATTCTTACAGGAGATTTTTGGTTTTTATGTGTATGTATGGTGGCCGTGCGCTGTTTAGAGCAGTTGCTGTCAGCATGGGTGTCACCAGGCCGTTACTGTTTGTTGTAACATCAGCCTGTTAGGGTTTGGCCTGAAAAGGTGAAAGTGTTGTAGGTAGGAGTTAGTGGTACTTTGTGACTACTATGGGGTAACTATTACTTTTAACTCCCTCCTGTGATGAGGTTAAGAACTGGTGCTGCATATCTGGAAAGGAATTAGTATCTAGCACTCCTGCTGTAGTGAAAGATTAGAATTAATGTTATTCTTTGCGCTGTCAAATTGGAGGTACTTAAAAAGGTAAAGTCTAAATCTGTACGTTGTGACTTTGATCACTTGTTTAGTTTCCTGTCTCTCTCATCTTGGGCAGTGACATTGGTCTGTTCTTTCACTTCCCAATTCTCAGAGTCTGGCTCTACTGGAAGTATTTAAATGAAGTTGTTTACAGAAATTTTTCTCCTACAGTTGTCTGCAAAACCTACTGTGGGGTAGTAATGACTTCTGTAATCTTTAACAAGGTCTTCTGTCCTTAGTGTTTTGCACAATCTGTAGCAGCTGATTCTCTTATGTTGACCTTTTGGCATTCTTCCAGAGCTTGGATTATGATCGCTGTATCAATGACCCATACTTGGAAGTTTTGGAGAGCATGGACAACAAGGTAGGTTTTTTTTTGTTGTTTTTTTCCTTCAGTAGCTTGAGAGCTAAAGCTGGAGAAATTCTCTCCACTATGGGAAGTTTAATTTTTTTCTTCTTTATGATAGAAATTTTTTCTTGGTTTCTTGATGAAAAAAGGAAAAGTAGGTGTAGAGATTACAGCTCCCAGCATCTGTTGGGAATCTCAGTTTTAAAGCGAGTGAGGTGTTAAGCACTTTCATCTCTCTGATTTCAGTTTGCTGTTGTTACTATCTTCTGCTGATTTAGCACTGTAGTTGTAATTCAGCTGTGGAGCCCAAATCCACCTTTATCTGGTCCCTAGTTGTATGTTGGTTTGACTTGACTTTTTTTTTTTTAATCTTCTTCCTAAGCAGAAAGCCCGGAAATATGAAGCAGTGAAATGGGTGATGGTTTTTGCCATTGGAGTCTGCACAGGACTGGTAAGGGTCATGCTGTTTGCGAATGAGGAAACTTCAGGGGGCTAAGCAGGAATAATTTTAGAAGTCAATGGCAAAAGAGAAAAGGACAGAAAACATTCACTTTCATGAAGTGGAGAGCTTGGCAGCTGGAGGTGGCTTTTGGGAATTACAGCATGTTGTTGATAGATTATTTTCCAGGAAGACATTTTTTTCCCTTTCAGATCTTGCTGTCTTTTCTCTGCAAAGTATTCTGGCAAATCCTTTAATTTCACATACAGGAAAACTTGTCCAAAGTTAGCACTTAATCAAATAGGATGCTAGTTTACAATTGAACTGTGTTTATGTTTGGCAGTACCATCTTCACTATATATGCTTGAAAATTAGCTTCGCTGACTATATGCGTCAGTTAAACATCAGCTTTCTTCTGTACCCTGAAGTATGTTGTGGTTGTTAAAAAACGCTATCAGATTAATAGTCTGAGGTGCATCTCTTCAGGAATAATTCTGGGATGGATCTGTCCCAGTGAGAACAAGGGAGGAAGAAAATCTGAGCTTCCCAAGTTACTTTACTCTGAACAACACTTCTTTTGCTTTCTTCATCCTCCATCCTCCCATGTATGTGTACTCATGGTAGAGCTTGGTAGAAGGTGGTCTTCGTTACTTGTATGTAGTAATTTCTGCTGACAGATCTATCTTTTTTTTTTTTCTCCATAGGTGGGCCTCTTTGTGGATTTCTTCGTACGACTCTTTACCCAGCTCAAGTTCCGAGTAGTACAAAGCTGTATCTTTTACCTAGCGTATGGAATCCTGTTAGACTCAAGTGACCTTTTTCTTTCTATTGCCATGTTTTGCTCAGAACAGCTGACTCTTTTAGAGTTCTGTCATGAGTCACATTGTTGATTAATCAAGTTTTTAACTTGCCTATGTAATTCATCCGCTGAAACCAAGAAAGTGGTTCAAATATTGGTATGTGGGCAAAGGCTGATTCCTGAAAGAATGAGTGGTTTCCCTTCCTTGTAGCTTAACTTTGAACTCTAAAGAGGAGACCTGGCTTTCTGATGGGTTGTGTCATCTGCCCTGGCTGGAGTAGGAAGCACAAGCTTGGCTTCTGATGCCAGTGGGACCCCCAGACAGTACCGAATGATTGTGTGCTTGGGGAGGAATGTTGTTGCTTTCCTTGACCCTCCCTGCAGCGGTGGAAGAATGCACTGAGAAAGGCTGTCTCGCCTTGTCTTTGCTGGAGCTGCTGGGGTTCAACCTGACCTTTGTTTTTCTTGCGAGTCTTCTGGTCCTGATTCAAGTAAGACTTGAGTCCACTGCTGTTCTTTACACAGCCTTCCTTTGCTCTCACATGGTCCTGGGCATGAACTTTTCTTCTTACCCAAAGCTTTTACTGCCCCAAGGCATCATACTAACTTTACAGTGCTAATTGATTTAGCTGAGCAGTGTCTCCTGGTCTCTTGCTGTGCTCTCTGACTGAGATACTGTCAGTCAGCTATGAAATTGATGCAACACTGTCAATGTTTCCTTTCTGCAGCCTGTGGCAGCTGGATCAGGAATTCCTGAAATTAAGTGCTACCTCAATGGGGTAAAAGTTCCAGGGGTTGTGCGGCTCCGGACAGTGGTATGCAAAGCTATGGGAGTGCTCTTCAGTGTGGCAGGAGGTAAGAGGGGCTGTGGTGTCTTGATTTTGTTGGGGTAAGGAATCACTGAAGGGGGAGAAATGAAGGGCACAGAAAGCTTCTCTGCCTTTCCAGTGAAATGATTTTGATGGGCTGGAGCCAGGCTGTGGGCCCTGAATACATATATAGAGTAGACAAGTAGCTCATAGAATCATTTAGGCAGGAAAAGACCTCCAAGATCATCTAGTCCAACCTTTAAGCTAGCACTGCCAAGTCCACCATTAAACCATGTCACTAAGCTCCACATCTAAATGTTTTTTGAAGATCTCCAGGGATGGTGGCTCAAATACTTCCTTGGGCAGCCTGTTCCAATACTTCACAACCCTTTCAGTGAAGAAACTTTTCCTAGTATCCAACCTAAACCTCCCCTGGCATAACTTAAGGCCATTTCCTCTTGTCTTATCAGTTGGCGATTGGGAGAAGAGACTGATCCTCACCTCATTATAGCCTCCTTTAAGGTAAAGGAGATAAGACAGAAGGATCAGGACCGTCAGGGGAAAAGATACTCTTCTAGGTAGTCTAGTCAGAAGTGGCTCTTTGTAGCTCAGTCGAAGAGGGAGACCTGAGAATTCTCCAGAATGCATTATCTAGAGCAGCCTAAAGGAGGCTATGTTGCAGGCAGCAGGGCACAGAGTAACCTGGAGTCCAGAGTCCTTGAAACAACAGTTCTTGAATACTTCCACCACTTGGAGTGCAAAGTCTGTGCAAGTCTGTTCACAAACCTTTGGGGGGGACAGGGATCAGCAGCTCCCTTCACCTTGAGAGGAGAGGGAAGAGCTGTCTGAACTCAGCTGAGGTGTTGGAAACCACTGACATACTTTTACAGCCTGGTACTGGGGGTTGTGCTATGCCATGGGAGTGGTGAGCTGATCTCCTGGCATTGTCAGCGGGAGAGAGAGTGGGTAGTATGCTGTTTCATCCGTCCTGTTTTTCTAGGTCTTTTTGTTGGGAAGGAGGGTCCAATGATCCACAGTGGTGCTGTCGTGGGTGCAGGTTTGCCACAGGTTAGTGTGGGCCTGGGTCACTAAGATGAGTGAGCTGTGGAGGCCCTTTATCTCTTCCCTGACTGAAGTACAATGTTGTGTTGGGTTATGTCTCGGCCACAATGCTGGCTGCTGTGCCTTCGCTTGACTACCATCCTTGGTCTCCTGCAGATGCTTACTCATAGCTCAGTTTGTTGCTATAGGAGTACAGGGTGTTGGTGTGTCTGTGCTAAGTGGGGCAGAAAAGAAAATGATTCTGTTCTCCAGAAGGGTGTTTACTGCTCTCCCACCGAGGTGGGAGGAGAGCTAAGCATCTCTTGTAAGCCAAGAGCAAGCTCTCCAGAAGGTTGAGTAGAGACCAGCAGTTCACAGCACTCCTTTGTAAAAGTACTGTGAAGAGTGAGTTTCCATCTCCTATCTTTACTAAATCTTTACTTTGTTTGTAGTTCCAGAGCATATCTTTGAGGAAGATCCAGTTTAACTTTCCGTATTTCCGCAGTGACAGGTACTGTATCCAGGATGTGGAGGAGGAGGAAGAGGGGAGAGGAGGATGAATGTGCAGACTTCATTGGGAGGAGGGTGGTAGCTGCTTGGGCTGAATGTCAGCTGGTTTTTCAGTTTCTCTCTCGTCTCCTGCAGTCTCATTCTGCAGCAAGACAGCACCAGGATACATAACTTCACTCTTCCATGCTGCCCTTAAGGGATCCCAGCTCTGGTCTCCATGTTATTGATGTTCTCTTGTACTGCTCAGCAAATGTCTACCCATTTAAAACCTTTAATGTGAATGGTTAAATGGCTTCATTGTTGGAAAGAAGCTCAGTTATGCACCCTGTATGAACAAGATAGGCTCCAGAGAAGGCTGGTCCACCTGAATATGAACAAGAGCTTACCCTTTCCTCTCTGGAATTCTTTCAAGTGATGCAGGAGCACAATGGTTTGGGATGTTTCCTTGCATACTTATTAGTCACATAGGGCCACAGTGCTTTGCCCTGTATTGGTGCTCTAGAGAAAAAGCGTGATGCTGCAACAACTTACTGAAAAAATGGTGTTGCCTGCCATGACCAGTACTTCTTCCAGCTGCTACTCATGTCTCTGTGGGTTATATCAGTAAATGTGAATGGTTTCTTATTTTGCAGAATCTACTTTGCTAAACTGACACTGTTTTCCTCTTCAGGGATAAAAGGGACTTTGTATCTGCTGGAGCTGCTGCAGGGGTTGCAGCTGCCTTTGGAGCCCCGATTGGGGGTACTCTTTTCAGCTTGGAAGAAGGTTCCTCCTTCTGGAACCAGGGGCTTACATGGAAAGTGGTAAATAATGACTGTCTCTTTCTGTCTCTCTTCCTTGAGCTGCACCTTGGGGAGGGCTTGTCTGTGAGGACATTCACATTATCCCGTGTCTCCTCCTGAGCTGTCCTGACAGGGGAAAGATTGCCTTCTCTATCAGTGCCCCAGAATTACTACAGATCAAGAGCAGAGATGAATCTGGTACTATCTAGAACTGCTGGATAACTCTGTAGGTGGCGTATTTATTGTACCTGAGAGAAACAGCTTTTGTACCTGTACCTTTGCAGCCCAGTTCTTTGGGAGCAGACAGAGTAAACAGGTGCTGGATTTTTTTCTGCTGTCCTCTGCCTTGGGGAGCTCTATTGCAGCAATGCCCTGTGCCCTTTAGTCGCAGATTTCTCTGCCTCTAGTGCTTACTTCCATGAAGTTAACAGTTACTCGAAGAAAGTGTCATATCTCAATATGCTTTTGGCATTTCTTATGCCAAATGTCCTGTTGATGGGATTCAGCTAGTCTACTTTTCACAGCAGGGATAAAATGAGCCAGGGATTTGCCAAAATTGCAGCTCTCTCTCCAATGAACACCTCAATTCCATCTCTAAACAAGCTGTGTTAGTGCCTTGTAATTGGTTTTTAACTGCAAATTAACATCTCTGACCAAAAAAAAAAAAAATAACTGTAGGAATTACTGGGTGAAATTCCTAACTCGTGTGGGAAGCCAGATCAGATGATTATAGTAGTGCATTGTAGCCCTGCTCCCTTTTGTAACAGGGAATGGGTGCTAAACCTCAGTAGGACCATTTTCATAAAGATTGATGCTCCATAAACTTGATGTTTGTAAAGCCTGATGACCATTTTCAAAAATGCTTTGATTTTCCTCTCCCCAGCTGTAAGTCTCAAGAAAGAGCTAACTGTGCCAGTCTTAATTTTGGGAGTTTTTATTTCTTCCCATTTTTCGTCTTCCTTAGCTTTTCTGTTCCATGGCTGCCACTTTCACCCTGAATTTTTTCCGCTCTGGGATTCAGTTTGGAAGTTGGGGGTCTTTCCAGCTCCCTGGGCTGCTGAACTTTGGGGAGTTTAAGGTAAGATTTAGTGCTATTATTTTTCCCCCCTCCAGTCTCTTGTCAGTTCAGTGTTTCTTGCTGGTTTTGTGGATACGTGCTTATATTTGAGTAAAGGGCAGTTGATGTTTAGCAGGAACACATTGGCAGCCTAAGACAGGATTGTTCTGCTATGGTCATTGCTGCTGAAAGTCTCCTGTTGTCAAGACAGAAGCGTTGGTAGGAAATTGCAGCTACTAATGCTTTTCTTACGCTTTTCTGCATGTAGTGCTCTGAGTCTGATAAGAAATGTCACCTCTGGACAGCTGTGGACTTGGGCTTCTTCATTCTGATGGGGATTGTAGGAGGCCTTCTTGGAGCCACCTTCAACTGCCTAAACAAGAGGCTCGCAAAGTACCGCATGCGGAATGTGCATCCCAAACCAAAGCTGGTCAGGTATTTGTGCTCTCTTGAGTTTTTGCAGGTGTCTCTGATCTGTGTTCAGTGTCCCAAAGCAAATGCATCAATCTAGAAGAACAGCAAGAGGGGTTGGTGGAAAAGCTGGACCTTCTCATACTGAAATCACAAAATGAAGCATCCAAGGAACTTAAAAGTGATCACTGGAAACCAGATGTTAGTCTCTGTGCATTTCTGTAATTACTATGGTGGTATAAGGAAAGCTGTAACCCTCTTATAAGGATGCGAAGGGGTCTCTTTATCATAATGGCTATAGCTGAACAAACTGGAGCTTTGTCTCCATGCAGGATTTTTCTATGTCTTGTCCAAACAGATGTGGAAAGAATAGCTGATTCCATTGTTTTTCTTAATTATTATTATTATCTTGGATAATTAAATCCACAACTGAGCTCTGTGGTACTTAGAGAATTGCCTGTAATTCTGGAAAATAACTGTCTGGTGTAGACAGAATTCCTAAATAAGAAGCTCAGGCAGGTTTTAAAAAATAAATAAATAAATAAAAGAAGAAAGTATTTCAGTAGCTAAAAAAGAGATATGAGAGACTATGTATCAACCTGTCCAGTCCTGTCTAGACAGGAAGACAGGATAGACTTTTACCCTGTAAAGACAGAGAATATCGTTTCCGTGTGAACAGCCTCATCAGTGAACCCTGCCCTGTGGATTTTTATACGTGACTGCTATGTGTTCTGAGAGCAGAAATAGCTCCTTCTTGGGGCAGGCAATTAAAAAGGGAAGTTAATGTAATCTTGGCAACCAAGTCATAATTCAGCTTGACTTGCAAGTTCCCCTGCTTCAAATGTTAAGCTGTGGTGACGGTTTCTTCCTGCAACCATTTCAAAGTTGTGTACGGAGCCTGGACTGGGTTACAGGGTCTGAGTGTGGCTTCGGAGTATGGTTTCTATTGTGTACTTGCAGAGTCTTGGAGAGCCTGCTGGTGTCACTGACTACCACGGTCATAGTCTTTGTAGCCTCCATGGTTCTGGGGGAATGCCGGCAGATGTCTTCCACCAGTCACAGTGGCAACGACACTTTGAGCGTGAGGGTAAGGGATCTTCCCATGAAGGCTGTATGTTTCGTTCATATTGTTCACCCTTCAGAGGAGCACAGGCAGGTAATGAGGTCTTGATGGCATGCAGTACCTACAGAGAACGTTATTGAAGGCCTGTGGACACTTGCAGGACCTTAAGGTAACAATGAAAGCTGCACTTTGTGCTTTTGTAATTTGGCGAAGCAGCTCAGGCTGTGAATCAGGGAGGCCACTGATGTTGCAGGCCTGGTGTCTGCTAGTGATGTTTTGGTCTGAACACCTCAAGCTGTGGGCTGACAGTCCTATACAGAAGGGTTATTCCTATTCTGCACAAAGGCTAACATAGCAGGGAGTGGATTTTAACCGTTTGTGTCCTTTGTGTCCTGTATCAGGTTATGTCAGAGGATGTGAATTCAAGCATCAAAACTTTTTTCTGCCCAAATGAAACCTACAATGACATGGCAACACTCTTCTTCAACCCTCAGGAGTCAGCTATCCTGCAGCTTTTCCACCAAGACGGTGAGTAGCTAGCAGACATTGCCTCATCCAACCTTAGGCTTCAGAGCTTCATCTTGCTTGAAACAGTTTTGGCATTAGAACTACAAAGCTAAGAGCATCTTCAAGCCTTTATGGCCCAGGGGGACTGCTGGTACAACAGGTTAACATTCCCTCCATGGGAAGAAAGGCCTCCTTTTCCTTTTTTTCCACTTATTCAATGTCTTCATGTGTGTTTGGACTGGAAAGACAATTGTGAGGTGGCTGTGCTGTGAGCTGAGGGGTGGACGATGCAAGACTACCATCTGTGCAACAGGCCTTTTCCCCTTTAGTCATGATTCTTCTTGTGTTGCAGGTACTTTCAGCCCAGTCACACTGTCCTTGTTCTTCCTTCTCTATTTCTTACTCTCCTGCTGGACATACGGGATATCTGTGCCCAGTGGTCTTTTTGTGCCATCACTGCTTTGTGGGGCTGCCTTTGGACGCCTGGTCGCCAACCTCCTCAAAAGGTGCATTGAGTGTGTGTGAGAGATGCTGCAAATGCATGCTGAGCTGTCAGTCAGGTTATTCTAATCTCAGGGCTCTGTGTTTTGCCCTAGCTACATTGGCCTGGATCACATCTACTCAGGAACCTTTGCACTGATTGGAGCAGCAGCATTCCTGGGAGGAGTGGTCCGGATGACAATTAGTCTGACTGTCATCCTAATTGAATCCACCAATGAGATCACCTATGGGCTCCCAATAATGATCACCCTCATGGTGAGTGCAGGGTCTTAGCTCTGGCTTCTTGAACATGTGCTAGTCCTGAACCTCTCTTCCTCCCAGGTTGTACTTGGAGCAACAACTCAATAGGCCTTCTGTTTGCTCTGCAGGTAGCCAAATGGACAGGAGACTTTTTCAACAAAGGCATCTATGACATCCATGTGAACTTGCGAGGAGTGCCTCTCCTGGAGTGGGAAACAGAGGTGGAAATGGATAAGTAAGGCTGCTCTTCTTGGCAGGCCCATGGGTTAGAGTTTATCATAGGGTTCTTGGCTCAGAGAGGAATGCTGTAATGGGGGGATGATGTTTCATGTCCAATGAATCTAGCTGCGCCAACTGCTATGAGAGGATTTCAAAGTTGTGTATTAAGCCTGCATCAGGAAAGAGGTGCTGAAGCCCTTGCTGAGGAAGGGTGGACAGGTGGAGATCTGAGAAACAGATTTGTGAGGCTCAGGAAGAACTCTGTGAAAATGTTCCACTAGACTTTGCTTCTTGCAGAATTTAATCTTCCCTCCTGTCTTCCTTTCCCAATGGTGTTTAAGCACCATGTTACAAGTTGGAAACTTTTTCCTTGCCTATAGCGAATCTCTGATACACTATTATGCTAAAAAAAAAAAAAAAAAAAAAAAATTATGCTAGTACTGCTAATAGAACAGTGAAGGTGAGCATACCAGTACTAGGAGCTGGCAGAACTAAACTGCAGCAGAATCCTTCAGGGTCTCATTTTGGTACTGATATATTTCCTTACTTGTCCATCGCCAGCCTTCTGTTACTGATGTGATGCATGCAGCTATCTTGGATTTTTCTGTTTCCTCAGACTACGAGCCAGTGACATCATGGAACCCAACCTGACATATGTCTACCCCCACACCCGGATTCAATCACTTGTTAGCATCTTGCGCACAACTGTTCATCATGCCTTCCCTGTAGTGACTGAGAACCGGGGCAATGAGAGGGAGTTCATGAAAGGAAATCAGCTGATAAGTAACAACATCAAATTCAAGGTAAGAAGTTGCTTGTTCAGTAAGTTGAAGGATAAAGACCTTGGTTGTGCAGGGGGAAGGCCCCATCCTTTGTTAACTAGGCTATTGTCAACGCAGGGTTCAGATCAGACATGAGCACCTACTGAAATACAAAGTTTTCAAAAATGCAATGTCGTTCCATTCTCCTGGCCATGGCAAAGGCCAACAGTGGGCTGCATTAGTAGAAGCAAAAGTTAACAGGACCTTAAGTAACCGGCTTAAGATAGAGATGGAAAAATTTTGGATTCAGCACTGAAGTACTGAACCCACCCTTGAGATCAATAATAGTTGCCTAAATGCTCCTGTCTCACAAGAGGGAGAGTGGAGGGAATGCTTTAGTCTCTTGGGAAACTTGAAGTTTAAGGTTGGAATGAGCCACAAGTTTGTAGAATACCTGTGCTCTAGCAGAAAGGGTTTCTGACTTCCTAAACTGCAGGTTCTCTGCCAAAGGAGAGTACAGCCCCACTGGCTATTCTTACGAGTACTGCGACAGCACTAAGGAACACTTTTTCTGGTGATACTAAGCTATTAAAAAAAAAAAGTTTACTCTTTGATAATTGTTGACCTGCTTAGTGGGTATCTGAAAGTTTTTGTATCCAGAAATCTAGCATTCTCACCCGAGCTGGAGAGCAGCGCAAACGGAGTCAGTCCATGAAATCCTACCCTTCAAGTGAGTTGCGTAACATGTGTGACGAGCACATAACAACAGAGGAGCCACCAGAAAAGGAGGATTTGCTGCAACAGATGCTAGAGAGAAGGTGAGATCCTGGTAGGCACAAGGGTATGGAAACAGGGTGTTTCTGAACATTGTGATGGGGACTGTATGAAGTATCAAAACACATTATCTCATATGCTGGAGGAAACAATGCTAGTATCCATGTTTTTAGGACAAATAACTTGTCAGGACACATCTGGCAGTGTTGGGACCTACACTTATGAGTGAGTCCTAGGCTAATGGCTTGATGATGACCCGTTAACTTAAATTTCCGTCAAATACCTACCCAGAAATATTTCTGGGTAGAGGACACAATACCTGGGGAAATGCCTTATAAGTAGAAATTAATGCACTTTTGTCTGTAAAAACCTGAGGGCTCTGCAAAACTCACTCCTCCCAAGAGAAAAGCTAACGACCTTGATACCACCTTGACCATAATACTTGATACCACCTTTCTGGTAACCGGGCTGAGTCACTAGGCTTGTATTACAGTTGTTTACAAGCAGAAACCCAGTATGGTGAATCAGTTTCTAACCTAGTGATTGTGATGTGCAGGGGTGGAGTTATGACCCAATGTTCCACCAGATGCTTCGGCTTTTACTAGAATCTGAGTAATTTGGCCCTGAAAATTGCTTTAGTAGCAAGTGATCTGAAACTGAGTATTGGAAGACTATCTCCATACTGCTGCTGGTTTAATACTTTTCCCATGGTAATGGCACTTGACTGTTCTCTGATACTTTGTTTGGAGAAAAGACTTGCTTGTCTCTAGCAAGAATCCCTGAAATATTCTGCAGAAGGTTACAAAGAGCTGAAATAGCTGTTGTTTTGGAGGCTGGGGTATGTGTCTGTCCTTGTGTTCAAGCAACTTATAACATGTATTCGATCTGTCACAGATATACACCTTACCCCAATCTATACCCTGACCAGTCTCCAAGTGAAGAGTGGACCATGGAGGAACGCTTCAGACCTTTGACCTTCCATGGCTTGATCTTGCGCTCACAACTGGTCACCCTCCTTGTCAGGGGTGTTTGTTACTCCGAGAGCCAGTCAGTGAGTCTTCCTAATCTGGAGTTGTAGCAGACATCTCCATCCTCTGAGCTAAGCAAGTTGGGGACAATATTTATGGGCTGCCAAGAAGAATTTACCTATTTTTTCCATTTTAAGGAATGCATCTTTGTTTTAAAAGCTGAAGGCAGGTAAGGTGAATTCTCCCTTGCAGCTCTAGAAGAGAATTGAATTTCTGTTTAAGCAGCCCAAGGAAAAGAGAACAGCTATTATATTTGGGGAAAAAAAAATTAACAACCAACACTCTGTTGCATAAAGATGCAATCAAAACTGGAAAATGGAGGGCAGATGTTAAATACAAATAGGACAACCAGTGACATATACTATGTATTCTTAGTGCCCTGTGTCAAGGTTTTACCAGGAGATTGGCAGCCCTATTGCTAAGATCAGTACGAGTGTTTGCGTTTGAGGGCCAGCTTCCACAATGCTATTTTGTTGCTGCCCTCCAGTGTTGAGTGTAGATGTTTCAGAGGTTGGAGGCCATATCCATTACTCTCTCAGCTAAAAGCCTGTATGGGTTTGGACTTGAATTGCTGCGTTCTAAGATGAGCAGCTAGCTGCCTTTGCTGAAGTTTTGTGTGTAGGCATGGGTGGGGAGGCATTCTGGATAAGCATAGGTTCTTTGGGAGGCATCGTTTGCTGTGCTGCTTGCTGACTGTGTACTCTCTGGGAAGGTGACACATTGATTCAGTGGCGTTTGTTTTAATTGTAGAGTGCGAGTCAGCCTCGTTTATCCCATGCAGAGATGTCAGAGGATTACCCCCGCTATCCAGATATCCATGACCTGGACCTCACATTGCTGAACCCTCGCATGATAGTGGTAAGGGATGTACTGCGATGTGACAGTGTTTCCTGATACACATTTAGAACTGTCTCAAGCCTTTAAAAAGGGCTGAGAGTATATTTCAGTCCACCCTTCTGTGCAGTGGCCAACATCCTGTACTTCTCATGCATTCAGCCAGCCTTGTCTGCTTGTGAAAGTCAATTGTCATACCTGCTATGAGGTAGCGTTCCACACAAGTGTTTTACTTTTAGAGTAAGACACTGCCTGTCTAGTTTAGCTTCCTTCTAGGTTAGACTCCTGCCTGAGGGAGAATGGACTGGCAAACATCTGATATCAATTTTGAGCTCTCAGCGTTGTGCTGCCAGCTCAGTGGCAGGCCTGTCATTGTCTTTGTGATGGGAGGGTTACTGTGTAGGCAAAAGTGCTTGTTTTAGTATAGGTTCTTATTTTCAAGGACCTGCATTTATCCTGCTTAGAGGCTTTCTGCAGCATTAGACTTTTTTTTTTTTAAGATCATGGGTAGCAGCATTCAAACCAACTCTGACAGATTCAAGTTTCTGAAAGTGAAATAACTTCATATTTGTAGAGAAATAGAAGATGCCCACTGTCCAGAGATCAGTGAATTGGAGGAGCTGTAGCAATTGCTTATTAGTGATTCCTGGAACTGCTAAAATGCCTCTTGTAAATAATGTCATTGTTCATCTGTTTGTTTTTTTTTTTTTCAGGATGTCACCCCATACATGAACCCATCACCCTTTGCTGTCTCTCCAAACACTCATGTGTCGCAAGTCTTTAACCTGTTCAGGACAATGGGACTCAGACATTTGCCAGTTGTGAATGCAGTTGGAGAGGTGAGTCCTGATCTCAATTTTGTCTTGACTGAGCAAGGAAGCAGATGTGTTTTTTGCGATGCTTTCCCCTTTGAGAGAGTTAAGATGTTTTAACATCAAACAGATACATTTTAATGGGATCAGAATGTGGATTACATAAGGCTTTGAAGCATTGTTGATTACTGTGACTTCATTACCATCTTCAGTGTCTAAGTCTTCTCTCCATCTTCACCCCAAAGGGCGGGACACGCAGTCTATCTCCTGTCTCAGGTTGGCAGCATGTGGAAGCTCTTACTGTCTTGCACCTTTTGAGAGTCCTTCGGCTCATCAGACATCACTAATTTGGCTTCCCCTTTGACAGCTTTATTCAAGGCCAAGAGCAGAATTTCCTTTATGTTGGGGCGGGAGGTTTTTCTGTTGGACAGGAACTTGCATTCTGTCCTTACTCATAGGAGCAGAAAAATAAAGAAGTCTTTGAATGATTGCCATCTACAGTGCTCAGGAATAGTCAGTAGGTGTCAGTAACTTTCTATAAGCATAATGAAAAACTATTTCCCTTACGCCTGAACAGGGAAGCAAAATCCTGATGGTAATAATAGCCAGAACTGGTCTGTCCTTATGGACGGTGGTGCTTTTTTTGCATCTAGGTATTCCTAATAGCTACCCTGAAGAGCCTGTTGGTTGAAAACAAGAGCTGTAGACTCATTCTGTGTTTAGTACAAGATGCTCCTGCAGTACCAGAGAGCAGCCTAGTTCTAAACTCTTTCACTGTATAAAATCACTGAGATGTTTCATTGACTGAAATTTGCAGTTTGACTGTTTCCCCAGCAGACTGGGAGAGAGGGCCCCTTTTGTGACTACCAGCTAGTGACAGCCACTGTGCAGTCACCACTTAGCTAGTCTTTACCATTTCTCTGTTTTGGTCTTTAAAGCTTCCTAGAATGTGTCTGATGTGAGCTGTCTGCAGTCCTTTCATGTGGCATACCAGAAATGCCTCTAATGAGGCCATAAGAGACATCTTTGTCACTTCCAATAACATTTTCACTTTCTGAAGGATTTTGTTATATCTGTAGGCTCTCTAGCATGGACATGTTTTAATGGAAAAACGTATTTCCCTTCCTAGGTAGGGGTAACTATTGCTGTGTCCAGACACAAGAGCAGAAGTTAAGCTCTCCATTTGACTGTAGTTAAAATGGTGTGTCTTGCCTGTGGATATGTGCTGGGAGAGGGGGCTGTCCATTTTGGTGAGATTTTGAACTTGAAGCCACTGTGAATCTGCATTGGTCAAGACCTGCTTGCAGGTTCTCACATGTTCTTTTGGGTTGGAAAGAACAACAGCTCTACCATGCACGTCTCTTAGTGGCACGCCTGTGATACTGACATGTCTTTTTTTCCTCTCTTCTTCCTCTTTAAGATTGTTGGGATAATCACTCGGCACAACCTGACCCACGAATTTCTGCAGGCAAGACTGAGACAACACTATCAGACCATTTGATGCCCCTGCCCCACTGCCGATGTGGCTACCTCCCTCTTCCAAGCCTGCACAAGCGCTCGCATTCTGCTTGGACCCCACAAGGCCCAAGACTTGCCATTTGGCTTCTTACACGCATATCAAGTCTGGGGAGCTGGAAAACATCTTGCTAGCCAGCGAATTAGAGGAACTGCCTGAGCCAGAGCTGTTGACTGGTCTCAGATACTTGGTTTGAGCACTCTTGATCCAGGTTTTTTCTTTTCCTGTGCCCCAGCCTTTCATCAGATGTTGTCCTGACATTATATGTTCTGCTAATATATTTTTTTTTTTGAAGCTTGGACAAAAGAACCATCTAGCTCCATTGTGTCCTGTGCAGAGAACTGCAGCATCTCTTCCCTGTCCTCCTGTGCGTCTTTTCCTCTTCCTCCCTTGTTCCTGCAACTGTTGCCTTACTTGTGTGAGAGGGGGGTCACTGTCAAGGCTGAGAGGAAATAATGAAGTTCGCAGTTATCAAGTAGCTGCTTTGTAGGATGGCTTTTCTCAAAAGCAGTATAAAAAGTCAACTCTTTAGAAATGCATGTCTCTTTGTGGGTGCTCCCAGTTGCCCATATTTTTCCACTCTGGCTTCCTTTTTTCCTAGTTTTTCTACTCCTTATGTGGGACAGTGTCCTTGCTGTGACATTTTCGACAACAGCTGACTTTCCAGAGCATGTCAGAGAATCAGGAGTTCTAAGCAGTTCAATTCCAGTTACTGTTTGGATTATAAATGTTTAATACTTCTGCAGAACATCTCAGAGAAGGGAAGTTTCTTTTTCCCTGTTAGCTGTTGCTACTATTATCTCCGTGTAAGAGACTCTACTATGGTACTTTGTGGCACTCCACTTTGTCACTACCCTGACACCTGTATTTATAGGTACGGTGTCCTTGTACTGACCCAGCAGTGAGAGACTGGGACATCTTTCCAGCTATGGCTATAGACCAGGGAACTCCACTTCATCAAAGCATGGAGAAGTGTTGATTTCTGGAGGCAGTTATAACTGATGCCCTGTCTCTGGGCTTGGTTGAATTATCTCTGTGTTGTAAGAGGAGCTGGTGTAAATTGAGGCTGCCATACAGGAAGGATACTTGGTGCTGGTGACTAGCAGGTAGGACTGTACTGCAGGTTGATAAGTGGGGCTGTCTGGCTTTAAAAATGCTTGGGATAATGTTTGCAACTGCAACAGCCAAATGTCTGTAAGGGTAAAATCAGCACTTAGAAGCTAGTTGCAGCCAGTTCACTGCTTTAGCAGGTACCATCCTGGCCAGCACCTGTATTGTTCCAGCAGGCACCTGCCTTTGTGAGTTATGCATACAGATAACCCTGAGTGGGAAGCCAGCATTGTGCCTCCAGGGACTGCAGAGCTGATTGGCTTGATAAAGCACAGAGCATTCTCTCAGCCAAGAGAATGGGCTAAGTAATATGGGGAACGTATCCCAGGAAAGCTTCTGCACAGCCTCTAAGCACTCCTGTTAACCTGTTGTCTGCCATAAGGAGCTAGCTGGATGAGAGCTGTGGCAGAAGGAAGTCAGACAGTAATGTATTTTCTGAAATCAGGAAGTCATCTATGTTGAAGATTTTCCTGAATAGACCTGGGGAAGTTGTGCCGTTTCCTTGCATGTCAAAACTCTACGTATGTTAGAGCAGCCTCTTTGACTTTGTGGAAGCTGATTGTTGCAGGGCAGTGCTCTGCAAGCCACTGAGACCTGCTGCAGTTAGGGCTAGGAGATCTTGTGCCCAGGGCACTGGCTGTAGTCTTGAGGTAGGGCTCTTTAAGTCACAGGAGCTCTTTAGATGTTCATGTAATCTTTGCAGTCCAGATAGTTGAGGGACAGGTGTGTTCTCTGGCTGTGCTTGCAGTAAAGGCAGCCGAGTCTGGGATGCTCTTGACTTTTGTCCTGCAGATGGGAGAAAACTTGGTCTTACAAGCAGTTCCTGAGGCAAAATTTTAGGGTAGAATTGGTCCTTGTCGTACAGGGCATAGCACAGCTCAGCTGGAAAGTTAGCAAAGCTGTTCATAAGCAATTAGATTTTTTTTAACTTTTAATTTTTATTCCTCTCCATTGACATCTGGGGGCCTTGTTTTTTCTTTTTGTATTCTTTTCTCTCCTGCCTTCTTATTAAGAGAGGAATGGCAGATCTTTCTGTTTACTTTCAGGAATGGATGTTATAGCGTTTCCACAAAGGAAAGAATGGGCTGTGGTACATGCAATAGCAGTTTCTGCAAGGGAGGGGTGTGTGTGTGTCCGTCCGTCCGTCACAGGACCCTCTGTTAACCATAGCCACTCTCCAGGGCTGCTTGGGAAGGCACCTACGCTAAAGAGCAGGGAACACAATTCATTCTTTTTCCCTTTCTTACTGTGGAGCTTGCAACAACAGCTCTTGTCTCCTCCACTAAAAGTAGTTTTGCTGGCTTCTGAATATCTTAACTCTATTTCAGATAAGGCATGCAAGCTCTTAAACCCTAGAGTAAAACAAAGGTGTTTTCCTACAGCCCGTACCCATCTTGTGCCTTTAGCGTGGACTCCTTAGCTGGGACAGATGTAACATTGTTCTTAGAGCATATGAGTTGGTCATTTGCTTCAGCTTTTGACTTGCAAGGTGTTTCCCTGTTGTACAGTAAGGATGTTTTCTCTGGATAGTCTCTGCAGTTGGTTTCTAAAATGCCTGTGTTCCCTGAGCACTGGTCTTGCACTGAGCTACCCCAAGGAACTTCCAGCACCCCTTTGCACTCCCTGAAGCTGGACTGGATTTGAAACATGCTTCTGTTATCCTACCTTTCGTTGAAAGGATTTGTGTTCTTGGGCAGTTACAAATCGCAGGAATGCGATTTGGGATTTCAGATCATTCTAATGTGGAATTAGCAATCCCATACTGTCAGAGAACCTCTCAAGAGTGCCCTGTGTCTCTCCATGGCAAATCCTTTTCGTCTTGCTCATATTGAGTGATTGTGCATGGAAGGTTCCTTCAGTCCCTGCACCTGAATTTGAGGTCCTTAGGTTGTTGCCTTGAGCCAGTCATCTCCTGTTTTATTTCCGTACACAAGCTGCAGCAGTATATTTTGCTGCAGGATGTCTCATCCTCACTACTGAGGCCTGGAGTTAGGTGATCCAGGCAAGACAGGCTGAAAAATCTTGCCAAAGTTTGTCTGAGCACCCACTGTGCTTCCTCATGAGAAAGCCACCTGCCTTCAGTCAGCACTGTCTGCTCTGCCTGTGCATCTATCTTATTCAAACCTTTCAGCTGGAAGACACACTTGTTCCACTCTTTCAGTAAAGAAATTTTAACTAGCAATGGTGGGTGACCCTGTAAGCTTCTTTAAATGGAAATCTGAGTGTGCAGTCACCAGTTATGTAGCTTGCAGAAAGGAAATTACAAGTTCATGTCACGTTTGGAGATGCAGTATTTCACCTCTGACGAAAGACTGCTGCAAAGGGCTCGTATTGAATCAGTCTTGTTCTCATACTTTGCTGGTCACTTAATTGCTTTCTAACAACATGCTAACTGCTTTTGTTCTGGCTACGTAGTGGTTTACCGAGGAACTTACTTTTAGCATAGGTGCGTATAACCTTTTACTCAGAGCAACACTAAAGGAATAGTAACTAAGAACTGGATTAGTACTGATGACAGAAGTTAGGGGTAATATGGGGCGCTATCCCCTGCCTCATGGTTTCCTGTGCAGTGTTAATTATGTGGTTTTGAATTGCTAACTTACTGTGAGCCATTCCAATGGTAGCAACTTACCTTTCCATTTGTTTTTTTGCACTGTTTTTGTTATGAAATGATGTAAGCTAATTCCAGTGTATATAAACTGTATTTTTTTTAAATTTGTATAAACATATTTTTATTTGAACTATGGCACTTGGGAAGTATTCATGTAACCCTAACATGTCTGAGAGTAAAACATTTGTGTGTCTCCTTCAACACTTCAAGGCCTTTTGATGTTTCTAGTGTTGTCTTATTTTTGCCCTTTATTGTAATAAAACTGGTAGAACATGGCAATATCCAAGAACATGATTCGAGGTAGATGAGCAGTTGCTATTTATGAGCTGTCTGGATCTAACAGTTTACACAGAAGGTGCCGTGAGGCTGGACAGAAATAGGAATTGTTATAAACCTTCAGGCTGTAACTACTCTAGCCCTGTGTTCTCTCACAACAGCTGTTTAAAAGGAAGGAATTAACAAATTATGATAAGGAGTCGAACTATGCACAGTGTGCTAGAGGTGACTGCTGCTTTTCTTACCTGGGAACTCTTGCTTTCTACTCTCCAAGTAAGTTAATGAAAGGCATTTACAGTGCAGTGTTGCACCTCTTGTTTTACAGGTGATTTCTCCAAATATGAAAAATCTTAATCTCATCTTTAGCCCTTATTTAATTTGAGGCTATACAGAAAAGAACTTGTGATAATTTTTGATTTTTCATCACTTATAGGCCAAAAATGTAAGTGCAGTCTTTGAGCACTGTAGAAGTATTTGACACGAAAGGTCACTGCCTTTCCATGCTTGTTTTTCTTCATCAAGTAGCTGCATTGTACAGGATGCATGTAGTAGCTCTCTGATGCACTCTTACACGAAGTCAGCCAGCGGCTCGTCTGGCTCCTGCCCTCAGTCTCTTGTTTGGTGTATATGTAATGACAGGGAGGGAGGGCCTGAAATGGATAAAAGCATCTGTTGGGAGGAGATGGCAGAAAATCTGTGGTTGGGAGCTGAATAAGAAATGATGTCCTTTTAATTAAGTTGTACTCCTAGCAAAGAATCAGGGTAGAAGAGTCAGCAGAAGAGTAAGTGGGGGAACTCTTGTTTCAGCTCTGCTACTGCCTTCAGTCACAAATACAGTAATGTAGAAGGAAGTGAGAGCTGTTAACTTTCTTCTTAAAACGGAGGCACATCAACTACTGCTTTAGCATAACAGTAAATAAAGGAGGCAATAGACTGCCTGTCTTTTGTCTACTTTCCCTCAAATCTCACACAAAAAAGAGGAGTCTGGCCATGTTTTTGGAAACAGTTTGACAGTTTGGTTTGATGTCAACTTGGTTGCTGTGAAACCTACTAAAGCAGTCAGCTGGACTGATGCAGGTGCCAGATGTGGTTAGAGCCTTTGTCAGCTTTAGGACTGCTTTGGGTATCAAAATTATATGCAAGGTGATTCCTACTTCAGAGAATAAAAGCAGTAAAGTTTCTTGCTTGAAGAAGGGAGCAAAAACAGCTATTAGTAGTTGTCTTGCATTTTATCATGGGTCATAGAGATGGTTATTAGAAAAGATGTGTAATACGTTTATGCTTAAAGCAACCAGCTTCGTGTTTAGGTTAAAATCCCTTTCTGCTGAGGTTTATAGGCTCATAAATCCAACCACGTGTTATGACCCCAGTACCTGTAAACTGTATATTTAACAGAAGAATTTAATGTTGTTCAGTGAGATTTTGTTTTTGCTTTGCTGACAGGATACAAGCTGCCAACTTCAGTGTGTGTGTATACATGTACAGGTGTGTGTATCATGCAGCACACGGGAAGAAACACGACGGCTGCCCCAGGCTTTCGTTTGTGCTTGTGCATTTGATGAGAGAATGAAGTTGCTCTTCTTGTCCAAGGTGCTGAAATACTTTTCAGCAGCAGAGGGATGTACTCGGCCTCTTTAGCATCCACTGTAGCTTTTAAATTGTAGTGTGTGAAATAGTCTGTTCACAGCTGGAATGAGACGGCAGTGAGGTTTTCGTCCCTTCACCATCTAGGAAGTGAGGGGTATCAGTTTCAGTGGGGTTTAGAGGTCACCATTTAAAATTAGCCAAGCTCTCCTTTTCTCCAGGCTGTTTCAAAACTGCAGGGAAAAAAAAAGCATGAGTCACTGTATGGGCCACATATCGTTTATCACACTTTATTGATATTTCAGCATCTAGGAGCAGGAGGCTGGAACCCATGTATATCAGTTTGTGGAGATGAACATAGAAAACAATACTGTGCTGAAGAACTCACGGCTCTAATAGAAAAGAGAAGACAACCTTGCGAGCCTTGCTGGCTCACCCATCAGCTCCGTGCTGCTTATACTAGCGAATGTCTCTGAGGGATGCCCAACTTTACTTGCTGATTTTATCTTCCTTTTGCTTCTTCCCACTTCCCAGCATAGCAGACCTCACCCTAACGGCCTTCTCAGTACCTTACCTTTTCTTAAAAATTTCCCCTCCTGTCAACTCTGCTTCTTTTTCTATACAGGATTCTGCTGGTTCTCCAAGAGAGCAATCAGAAGATAGGAAGGGAAGGCAGGAGAAGGTCCTACAAAACCTTCCTTCTTTTCTTCTCACATAAGAGACCCCAAGCTCTGATTACAACTATAAGCTTTTTTTTTCTTTTCTTTCTTTCTTTGTGAAAGTATATCAGTCAGAATCTGCTGCTAAGAAGACAAAATACAGTCATGATATAAGCTCTTGTTTGTAAAGGGTTAGTTATACTGCTGAGAGGGGAACTGATGTGCCCATGACTCTTCAAACTAGGAACACCAGTGGTACTACTTTCATTTTGTTCAGATAGGATGATAGGAAGGGAAGACTTAGATACTATTACAAGTGATCAGTAAAAAGGATCAAAGACAGCAGCAGTTTCTGGTCCAGTGGTGAGGTGCAAGAGTCCATTCTGTGATCTTGAAGTTTTTTCCTGCCTTTTTGTTTCACTGTTTTGTTTTGTTTTTTTTCTCTTCTCCTTACCGTGAGGCTGTGATCTTGAGACCCCACCTCTTTATAACTGCAATGACAGCAGGAATAAGACTTGAAGAATGAAACACACTGCATTCTGACACTTGCTCTGGTAAAGGATTGGAGATTGGAGCCAGCAGAAGATTCCCTTTTAAAGTTATTTGTTGGTAGCAACTGTCAATGGGGTGGCAATGGTTCAACTCCAGCATGGAATGACAGCACAGGGACAACTGCTGCAAGGCACACTCTTGACTTGTTTTGAGAGGCTTCACACTTGAAAGGTGTGAGAGGAGCACCAGAAAAGATCCCCTGACCTTTATCTCTCAGCAATGCCTCTGATCTCTTGCTTCTTCACTGGGGAAATTATAAGACAAGTGTTAGACAACTGGATGCCAACTGTCTAATGGGAGCTGTACCTCGGGTAAGCATGCGAGAGACCTAGGAAAGGGCTGCTCTCATCACAGCAGAATTGTCAACAAGCTTTCTGTTACTGTATGACCATACTGCTGGTAGCCTTTGCCTTTGGGCATGGTGCCATTGTGCTGTCATCTGTAAGGAGCTGCTGCCTGGGAAGACCGGGCACACTCATCAGCAGGTGTCAATCAGAAAAGGCCTTTGGGAGCCAAGCTTCAGTGAATGTAAATCAAGCAAGCTGGATACGGCCAGATTGTTATGCAGATTGGCACAGCTCCGCTCTTCCCTGCAGCAGCTGAGGATGTGTGCCCTATACTTCACATACGATTTCTTAGAGAAACAAAGCAGTAGTGATAGCTCCTCTTGGCATTCTTGCTTGCAGACCAGAATTTCAGTGAAATATTTAATCTAGCAGGCAGCTGGAAAGGGATGGTGCAGTGTCTGAGAGAGAGCAAGAAACTCTTAAATCTGGTTGAAAAAAAAAGAAAGAACCCCAGACCAACTGGACTACTTTTCCAAATAAGGCTCATGCCCTACAGTGTATATGAAGCATGCCAGTGTAATTACTGTATTTCAAAGTTCACAGGAAAGAAAGCTGCTGAATTATGCACTACTAGTCAGGGTTACTGCCAGAAGCTAGTAGGAAGTGAGTATGAAGTCTGGCATTGCAGGAGGTGGCAAATGTCATTGGAGCCCAGTGGAAGGTGTTGGCCTGGTCTTTCTCTGATCTCACTGGGATGCTTCTTCCTTTGCACAATAAGCATGATAGCACTTGGGTATGTCCTAAATGCTGTGTTGTGGGGAGTTGATTAAAGTTTATAAAGCACCCAGATGCCCAACAGTGTGGAGGAGGGCAGGATTTCAGAATTCTGTCCCATGGTTGGTGCTGAATAGTTACTTGTAATGTAATTGCCGTTATCTGGGTTTGACATCAGCTCTTACTTTGTAGTGATGTTTTTGTCCCAAAGGCATCCTGTTTCTGAATTGCTTACAATTACAAGCTACACTGATTCACTATCTCAAGTCTGACTCATAGCACAGTTGCTAAAGCAAAACTCTGAAGAGCTTGTTTGGTTATGTGGCCACCAGCCTTTTTCCTACACTGTTATTGATACGTATTGCAAACCTTGACTTCCCCTAGGGGAATTTTCGCTTGATGGTTTGCGATGTATCTTGGATAGGTGTGAAGACTTAGTAGGAATACATTAATCTTCGGTTCATGCTCTTGCAACAGTCTGGTACTGCTTATTTCTTCTCCGGTACGGTCCCCCCTTTTCCTCTAAAGAGTTCTACCAGGATTAGTTTCCAAAATTTATGTGCAGTAAAGGCAGATCCACTGCAAATCTGAAGGAAGCTACCTCACATTTGGACTTGGGTCCATGCAGGACTGGCTACTGCTAGACGAGAGCATGCCCTAGTTAGAATGAATACCTGCATCCTTCCATGGCTAGCATGTGCAACTGTGTAAATCCACTGCAGTGAAGACAGCAGAAGAAACAAAATGCCATTAGATGTCTGCTTCTATCTGAATGGAAGGGAAAGAACAAAGTGTGAGTTTAGCACCTTACATGTACATATGGGACGATGGGACCCTCCTTTGAATATGTGAGCCATGGACACAAGTCCAGGTTGCTGTGAAGTGAGGTAGAGCATGAGCGTGTAATGCATCTCATGCTGTGGTAATTGCTTGTGCCTCAGTTCTTCCCAAGCTATAGATGTCAGCCTGCTGACCTTCAGTGAAGAACAGAGCTGTGGTACTTGCCATTGATACTGCTGGGTCACAGTGTATGCTGCTGTTCTGCGAAACAGCTGATAAATGAATTCATATGCTAGCTTGTTCCAGGATCTTTCATTCCTGCATATACTGGCTGAAATTCCTCACCTTACTGAAGGCAAGTTCCTGGTGGAACCGTTTGGGTCTTCCGTATGCACCCTCCTGGCCATAGTCTTTCTGTACCCTCTTTAGAAAGCAATCAATACAGCTCCAGAGAGGAATTTAGCTTTCAGGTGTCCTTGCCTTCTCCATAAACAGTCGTCTGCTTTTGTCTTGTGCTTGTTTGGGACTGGCTGTTCCCTAGTGTGTTTTCTGCCCTCTCTGATCCAGCTCTCGCAGCACCAGTGGTAGTTTTGCTTGTCTTTGAGGGTGGTGCTCTTTGCCTGTAGAGCTGATCAGAGCTAAGTTTCTCTCATTCAGCTTTTCTAAGTGCTCTTTTCTGTATGCAGTCCTACTCTGACCTGACTGTGAGATTTCCCCTGGGGGGAAGTTTACAGCTCAGTGTGTTTATGGGAGTAGCAATAAAATTCCAGCCACAGAGATGCTTTTTTCCTAGATTGCCTACCCTCAATTAAATTCTCCCAGACCGCAGGGTCTATTAACGTGCTGTCTGCAAGCCAATACAGACTTGTTCCACCGGGAACTGGCTTGCTGCTAATACTGGACCCACCTGGCTGTGGGTCAGGCAGTGCCAACTCTTCTTGCCATTTTTAGCACATTCCACTGAAGTCATTAGTGTTTTGTGCCCTTGGGGGCTGACAGGGAGGGATAATTTACAGGGCCTTGATGCATCTGTGTAAGTTTTGCTTGACTAGGTAAAATTCAGCTCCAGCAAGGGCTGTTAGCGTTAGAGTATAAGGATTGCATTTACTTCCTTTTATAGCAGCGCATGGGAAGTCAGGCTATTGCCCAGTGTTAGTGTGGAGGGATCCACCAGTGTTCCCATGTTGCTGCAGCAGGAAGCAGGTGGCTGCAGGGGTGTGTTTGAAAAGCCTGTTTGAGGAGACAAAGCTGCGTTGTCCTCACAATGGCTCCCCAAAGGGTGACTTACACCAGCTGGGGGCCCCTTGATTTTTATAAAACCACCTCTGAGTAAATGCAAAGTCACTGTAGCTTTTCACTGCAGAGCTGTCTCATAGTTGCTGCTGGGAGTCTTGACCTGGGAATCAGTTCTCCTGCTAGAGAAACCTCTTTGGGCACTATTGCACAGAGTATTTTATCTTTGGCTGGTACTGGCTAGAAGGAGAGGTTCTGATGTGTGATTTGTATCACACTAGGTGTTGTCTCCCATTGGAGTGGAGCAAAATGATTCCTTCAAAGCATGTTTCTGCTCTTCTCGCCTAGGAAAGAATCACAAGGGCCAGTGTCATGGGCAGCATCAGGTGCCTCTGGGAGGCCTTGTCAGCAGTACAGGGAGTGACTGGGAGGGCAGCTTGTCAGAAATATGATTTGTGGCGTAAGCCCTTTTAAAGTGATACAGCAGCACTCCATCAGCATTCAGCACTCCATCTTATGGTTTCACTGTAGCTGCAGTTCCTGAGAGTCATTGTCAGTAACTGGCATGGATCTGGCACCTCTGCCTCCCCATAGCCTGTCTTGAGTATCATTCCTGTCTCTACAGACTCCCTTGATGGGGGTATGTGTGCCTTCAGCAGTTGAGCCCAGTCTAGTGCTGCTGTGTTCTTAGGCCCTGAATGAGCTTTCCTGGGTGCTTGAGTAAGGGATGCTGGGAACAAGATCCTAAATTAGATTCTCAGAATAACCCAGTTTCTAGTGGTATGTGGAATCGCAGCGCAGTTGCGTAGAACCTAGGCTCAATGCTGTTGCTGTGGCTGACGAGGAAATCCAAGTTATTTGGTCCTTTGGATGGTGACTGAATGTGGTCGTGGCAATATAACCGTATTGGGGGATGGGGGGGCCGTGGCAGGGAAATGTGCTTTGGGCCAAATTCAGATCATAGGTGTGAAATTCAGCTGCAAAGGTTTAAATGAGACCTGTATCAGACTTACAGTGTGTCTCTTAGTCATGTTTAGAACAACTGTGTGAGGGGCCATTCCCAGAAAATGATAAATGTTATGCACAAGCTGCTGTGTAATTGGAGTGATCCCACCTGCCCTCACATGTAGAAATACTGTGATAGGATTCAACCCCTATGAGGATCTGTCAAGAAGCACTGGGGATCTGCAGCTCAACCACGTGCAGAGTGAGACAAGACACAGTCAATGATGTATCTTTCTGTTGATGCTTGTAGCCTTTATTTGGTCAGTGCTAGAAAGCATATACAATGAATTCCCTTTCCTCCCTCTGGTTATCTTGTAACTTGTGGAGTTTTGTGATTTTTCTAATTTCTTCTCTTGTAAATTTTGCTTACATGAAGAATTTGTGGCAGTGGAGTGGCAGTTGCCTTGACTGAATAATCTGTATCAGCAAAGGGACTCTTGTTACTGAAACCCTGTCTATAGAAGGGCTCAGCTTGGTCTTCCAGTGCTGAGCAAGCTTTTTTTCCTGCTAATCTGTTATAATTTCTTATTGCAGAGAGGGAAACTAGTGAAAAACTCATTCTCATTTCTCCCAGGTTCATACTTTCTCAGTCTTGTGTAAGTAAGATCCAGCCTTGTGGGTACCAGAGTACCGATAAAACATAGGCTTTTGACATTAGGAAAATACAAGAAATTTTAATGCGACAGACAGGAGAGTGGTCCAGCATAGATGTCTAATGTGTTAGTTTTATTTAAAGATGGTCTCTCAGTGCTAGAGTAAGAAATGTTCTTTAAAAAAAAAATCAAATAAATAAATAAATAAATAAATAAAAATAGGAATAACTTTCTGTTGACAAGTTTAGAAAGCATCCGGCTTTCATCTTGGGAGGAACGGGTACTGTAAAGCGTTCTTCAGAGCACGGGTAGGGAGGTTGTCCTAATTCTTCCTGGAACCTGCAAGCCAAACATGCAATAAATGTTACTGGAATCTGTCTCTCAGTATACGCCAACATTGTCAGCAGTGCCTTTATCCATCAAATCAATAGACACAGAGTTTCTTTTGTATAATCAATACTAGCTTAAATATCAGACTAAAGTGAACTCCTTTCTCAGACTGTTTAACTGTTTCTTATTATTAAAGACTTAAATGAGAGCCTGCTCCTCCCTTGTTGTATAACACAGGTACAGTCTGTTCTATTCACCAAAATGGCTTAAGCTGGACTCACCATTACAACCCATTCCACTCAGGGAGCCAATTCTATCAATTCTCCTCCCGAAGCAGCCAGAATCCCTCATCATCCTGGGCATCTGCACCCCCCTCAGTCTCTTGAGGAAGGGATCCCTGTAGGACAGAGGGGTGTTGGATGCTAGCTTGGACTCAGCCTTCTGGTCATCACTGTCATCTATGAGTTCTGGTGGGATCTCCTCCTGAGTTTTGGGCTCTTGCAGGTCAGGATTGGATTCCAGGGCTTCAATCAGTGCAAACTTATCCTCCAGTCTCTCCAGCAGAGCCTACAAGAGAAGGATTAATTTCATGAAACTCCTAGTTTTGTGGTCATTTACTAGCTCTTCTACTCATCTGATCCTGCATTCATCTATGGTCCTAAAGCCACCCCTAGGGAGTCTCAGGTTGGTTTCCAGAGTTGCTACTGGTTCTCGAGCTCTGCAGTAAATTCCTGTTCACATTAATTCCATCTATAGATAGGTCTAGCTAAAAGCTGATTGAAGCAGTCTGCCACAGAAATGTGTCTTACTGGCAGGGTTAGAAGAAGTCTTGGCAGAGAAACAAAGCAAGGTCTGTGTTGCACTGGGAGATACCGCTTAACCAAGCAATGGTACACAATCTCAAAGTACTTCTGAATCCATAGTGACTCCCATGTTCTCAGAAGTTGCTTGCAGTGCTGCTGCTTGTCAGCTGTTGGCTTTCTCTTCCTTTTTTGACTAAGATCATCTGCTTGCTTATCACCCCTGGCTATTGCAGTGGACATCACTGTGAGTAGCTCTTGGTATTTCCACTAATCTCTGCCCCAGAGTTGCTGGATTGCTGCTCCTTAAAGTAACATGCATCTCCTTGAGAACACCTGTAGGTAAATTTGTCTGCTATCTGACTTCCTTCTGGGTACCATTCTCTATAATTGTTAAAGCTTTGAATAACAGGGATCAGGAAACCTCCTCAACAGCAGCTCAACCAATTAGAAGAATCTCTAGAATTAGGCTAGAGAGGTGTGAGCCTTCAGGCTTGCTTGGGAGTGAGTGCATTTGGAAGCCGCTCTTCCCAGCTAGCTGCTGGAGACAGAGGAGCCTGGAGGCATAAGGCAGTTTTACCTTTCTGTCCTAATCATCTTAGGGAGCTTGGTCTCAGGGTCTGATGCTGCAATAAGCTGGCCACTGGTACTATTCCAATGAAATGTTTAAGTTGTCAGATTTGGTCTTGCAAGACTGAATCTTAAGTTTGTATTGCTCCTCAAGCTATTGTAATAGTAGATGTTCTCTAAGTGTCACTCACAAAAGTATATATTTGGTAATTTTGTAGCTCTAGAGTCTTTTCTGGATGTCACAGTGCGTGATCGTACTATTCCTCTCGATTTGTGCGAGTAGGGCATCTTCTAAAAGTTTGACCTTGGGTGCTGTGCTTTACCTCCTCGTCTCCCATCCAAATGCAGCTCAGTTCTCTTAAATCCACAAAGCTAGAGCAATATATCTCTGCTGCTTCACTGTACCTGCCATTTAGCAGGATAAACAGAAGGAGCCCACCTGAAAGTTTTGTATTTATTCTTTTAGAGCTACTGTGATGCATTGCTTTGTTCTGTCTGGGACATTGCTGTAATTCATTCAGAAACCTGAAAGAAGGTGGCTGTTTAAGAGAATAAGAACCAAAAACCCAAAGCAGACAGCCCACAACGTCAGAATTCTATTTCCCACTGCCACCTAGGAGCTTGGGTGATCCCAATGCTGGAGGGTATTGCTCTACAGAGCTTCTTTGAACCCCTGTGAAGAACTGAGACTTTGTCCTCCAGCATGTGATTGCTAATGTGGCTGACTGTACAAAAAAAAAAAAAAAAAAAGGCAAAGAGACCACCTCACGCTCTTCTAAGCCCCCTGAAAGTTTAACCTTGTAAAAGCAGAGAGTCCTCACCTCCATGCTGGCCAGTTCTTTGGCAGGGCTGAGGCTGTAGATAGGGTTGGCTCTGCTGGACTGGAGCTGGATGAGAAGCAGCAAGAGGAAACCACAGGAAAATGAGCCTTTAGTGTCCATGGTGCTGGGTTTGTGCGGAATATGGGAAGTTCAAGCTGTTTCTTTTGAGATGACTCTTCAGGTCTCTCTCTTCCTTGTCCTATCCTCTCTCTTCTGAAGCTCGTCTTTTATACTGTTTGGGTGTGATCTCTGCTTCCTAGGTTATCAGTGGATTTATCTGGGGCGCATTCCAGTCGCACTGCAGGCATGCAGCTCTGTCAAGGGAAGATTCCCTTTATTAGCTGTCATTAGGCAGCAGCTGCTGTTGCTGAGGAATGTATGTCACAAGTCAGTGATTTCATGTCACTCCCCCTCCTCTTGATACCAGGCGCTGTGATTACATAGTCCAGTTGGAAATTCTTAGCAATTTTCTTTCAAGAGACCCCTATGGTCAGATTTATGGAGATGGGAAAGAACCCTGAAACTGCTCTAAACTCTGCTTGATTAGAAGATTTCCATAGGGAAATTACCTTTTATAGCGAAAGCAAAAAGCTTTTCAGATGAGTATTTGGTGGAGAGCAAGGGCTGAATGATACTTTTAGGATACCTAAAGTATCATGCGCACTTTCCTTCTATATATGGAATACGCGTAGCCACCGCATACCATGGACTGTGCTGAAAATCTCAGGTTTGGGCCACTTCTCTTTCCCATTGCTGTAGAGGTGAGATCACCACTGAGACTTTGTGTTTGTATGTTGCCAACAACAGAGGCTCCCCAATCTGCACCTCATTACAGCCGCTAACTTCTAGACTGACTCTGCGGGGACACCGAGTGCCTCCAGCCCCCCAGGCAACTGACTTCGGCACCATGGAAAAACTCTAGTCTTTATTAACATTTAAATCAATGGGATTTCTTTAAACATCGATGGTAAGGCTTGACCCTGCGTTAATAAAATTTAAAGAAGAGATGGTCAGATTCAGGAATAATTTTCTTGTACTCATTTCCAGTACTGTTGTACCAGAAAGCAACTTGCTCAGTGAGAACTTTAGATAGACAGCTTTCAGTGTTATTCAGCAAAGGTATCAGAATCTGGCCCTAAGGAAAAAAGAGTGAATTTTGTGTCTATGTTTGTTTTGGGAGGGGTTTAAATGAAATGTTTAGTTAATTTTTTTTTTTTCAAAAAGTATACTTGTTTCTTTGAGAGCTAAAGTTTTCAAGATTAGCTGAAAACTGCCTACGTTTAAATGAGAAATTATAAAAACGCAGATTTGCTGCAACTGCTTCTTCCAGCTTTGTCTTTATGTGTATAGTACAACTAAAAGTTACTCTTTTTCCATAACTACAGGAGAATTCTAAATCGTGAAGCATATTGCTTATGCTGCATTTTCCTAACATTTCTTGTTATTTGAAATTGAAACAAGAACAAATATACGAGGAAGTTGCATATGTAATAATTTGTTGACTTTTAATATGAATATAGATCTTGAAAGAATCTCCAGGGTACAGCTTCTAAATAATATTAGAATGATAAAATATTTTTCATCTCTAAACATAGTGTTTGTATACAAACATGTGCACACAGTTCACATGATCAGCTTACCAAAATTATACTAGAAAGGACGTTCTCAAGGTTGCGAAGTCAAGCTCAAATACTATTTTTTCCTAAGAAAGCTCAAAGTCAGCCCAACTCTTCATGTGTTATTATAAGAGCACTCCCTATTTTTTCCTCAGTGCTTTTTTTTCAGTATATGGAGGCAGTACTAATTTCTTGTATTTTTCTGCGTCCCAGCCTGTTCTTATTTAGTCCTATCCAAATTGTGCTTAAGAAAGAATTAAGAACCTGATAGCTTTTTTATTGGTACTCCATACTGCAGTGTCCGTATATTTCGATGATTAATTACAAGTATTTTCTTACTGCTCTTCTTGGGTGTGTATGTGCTTGTTTGCGCAGGGCATTATCTTCATTTTGTAAACTGAGAAAGGTGAGAATTCATTGAGAGTCCAATTTAAGATAACTAGGGTCTGTTACTGTTCTATTTTATGTAGGTTTCCTTTCAACCCTCACCTGCCAAGTATTCTCTAGTGATCTCTGTGCTAAAAAAACTGTCGCTTGATCTGAGTTTTGCCTGAGAGCTCAGCACATCTGTAAAGCAACCCCTGGGTCACAAACCCAGCTCCAAACTGAGGAACATGATATCAGTCACAGTTGTGAAATATTTAGCTTTGAGTGACCTGTCCCTGTGAAACAATCTAATATTCCAGGATTGCTTTCAATAACCTGGACCAAGAGGTACTCCTTTCTTTTACTAGTTTGTTCACTTTCCATCTTCCATATTCCACAGCAGATAAATGAAATCTAGGGGTTTGACTTCAGCCTTGACAGTATTTTTCTAAGATGGGGATGTCTGTGCGCTAGTCACATAGTGTATATGAAAGTATATAGATGGGATAAAATGGCTGACCCTCACAGTTGCTGTTGAGTTTACAAAGCCAAATTCTGCCCTCTATTATCCATCTCACAGCCCTGCCAAAACAAATGGAGTGTCAAATGTCAGAACTCAGCTATAAAGCTCACTTGTTTGTTTGCTTGTGGTATCTCAGTATCATCACCCTTGCAAGGGGAATATGAACTTCAGGCTTTACAGTGCAGTTATGGAGGGACAAGACCAAGTCATTGCCCATGCTCTGCTGGCCATTTGCTTGGTAGAAACCCTGTTGGGAGTCTTAACAGAGCAGTAGGTTCTTATAAAAAGTGTACTGTGACCAGTTTTAGGAATGGAAAATTGGCACATTGCCCTAGCCTCCCAGGGTATGGGACAGGAGGTATGGGGACTTGAGGATACATTAGAAAGCAGCATAGGCTGTTGAGAGCAGAGAAGAAGAGCACCAAGAGTGCTGCCAGCAGCTCTGTGTCTGGATCCCTGTGAGGAGGAGGATGGTACGTGGACAGAGCTCAGCCTTCCCCAGCAGGATGAAGACATGTCTTTTTTTTTTTTTTTTTTTTTTTTTTGCTCTATAAGGCTGCCATAAGGGCTGATGTCATGTGGATCCTTTCTGCTGATATATCTGTTCTAACCAATGCCCCTTCCTGCTGCACATCCTTCCACGTATGTCCATTTTATTGTCATATTGCAACCGAAGACTGCTGGAGTGTGAGCTGACTGTAAAGAGCCTTTGTAGTCCTATTCTGAGGAAGAGGCTGGTTCTAGATTCCTTTCATCTCCTGGTGACTAAACCCTTTGACATGACTGCCATATCCCACCCAAGCTCTGTTTCCTTGCAATTGGGTTAGATTAAGAAGCAAACAAAGAGTCAAGGCCATCAGTGTGGGAAACGAAAGGAAAATGTAATGACATCTGATTAATTGCATGCACCACCATGATCACAGGACAGGCCACGCTGCGATTAAGATAGTTAAGTGGTGCTTCACTTTTTCCATGGAGGAGGAAACTTGTTTTCATCCCATACATGGATCACTTCTCTCACTGATTGGGCTATACTACGTGCCACTCACTCTGTGGTGTGGCTGTCCCTTCTTTTGCTGGCCCGTCCAGGCGCGGGCAGCACGGGCTCTGCCTCTCCCACTTCCTTCGCAGCAGGGTGTTTGACAACGCCTTGAGCCTGTCTGTTTAGGACTCCCAGTGCTTCACAGCCTTGTCTTGAGAAGCCGGAGAGGGCTTCGCATCACGTATTTTACAGCGCTTAGTGCAGGCAAAGACCGACTTTGCACAAAACCCGGGCGGAAGGCTGGGAGGCTTTGCTGAAGCGAACTGGCACGAGCTGGCTTTCTTGCTTGCGAGGAAGCGGTGCTGCGAGCTGGGCCGGGCGGCTCGGCCGGGCTCGGCCACGCCGCGGGCCAGG
>VXAL01004012.1:132860-178438 GCA_013399475.1 Chauna torquata | reverse complement strand
GGCGCTCTGGCGTCTGTCCCCGGTCCTGAACGCCCGGAGGCCCTCCGCCCGCAGCGGCAGCCCTGTCAGCAGCTGCCGCCAAATTTAGCTTTAAAGCTGTGTAGCTTTTCTGTCCTTAGTGGCACCCCGTGCCGGCCAGCCCTGCCGGACTTGGCACGGCTATCAGTGGCTTAGCTCATGGGACAGGGGCATGTGTAGGACACTACCTGGAATTAACCCCGAGCCCAGCGCCCACCTACTTGGGGGATTCACAGCTAGCGGCGGTGAACCCCTCAGGGAAGGCATCCCAGCTCACTACCAGCGTCCCAGAACTGGCACCGGTGCCCGACAGTACCTCTCCAGTGCAGCGAGGAGAGTCACTGCACTGTTCCCTGTCGTGGAAGGATGCCGCCACCGTCCTTCCTGCTGCTGCGACCCTCGGGCTAAGGCTTGTCCAGACCCGGCAGGATGCTCTGGCCGATGTCAAGGACCAAGCCCTTAAGGCAGAGGAACAGGAGGGCTCTAGAGGGGCTTTCTATGTTGTGACAAAACAAAACAAAAGAGACAAAAGGCAACGCAGGCTTTGTACAAAAGGTTTATTGCTGCATACACCACCCCTGCAGAGGCTCCGGGGGGAAACCTGGCTGTCCGGCGGCTGGGCACCGGTCTGGAGGCTCAGTAAGCACTTGAGAGCCGGTCCCGGCTTCAGCTCCTCCCTCTCCTCCAGAAACCTGGAACAAAAGGGGCAGAGAGCTGCTTGGGGGCTGCTCCGAGGCCAGCGGCTGCTCTCAGCGGCTGCCCCGGTCCCCTCCGCTTTGGCAGGCGGGAGGCCGGCTCCGGGAAGCCGCTGGGTCTGACCCGGGACCTACGGGCTTTGTAGTGGTTGCATCCCAGCCCCGTCTGCGCGCCGATCCTCTCCATTCTCGTCCCAAAGCAGCCGGAGAAGTGCCTCCGTCTGTAGGAGGAGAGGAGGCTCCTCCACTGGCTCTGCCCCTCCGCTGGCTGGGGAGGGCTGGGGGCCGGGAGCAGGGCACCCGGCGGGCCGCTCTCCGCCCCCAGGAGGTCCCACTCGGAGCCGCCGTCCTCAGCCCCGGCCTCCGGCTCGTCTTCCAGAGCCGGTCCCCCTTCCTCCTCTTGGAGCTGCCCCAGCGCTTCCAGGAGGCCCTGGAGAGGGGGAAGGAGAGGGGAGGAGCGATGGCCGCGGCAGGGGGACGGGGAGCCCCGCTCCTGCCCCCTTGTCCCCAGCAGGACGGGTGCGGGCGGCCAACTCCGGGAGCCCCGGCGCACCCCGGCCCCGGTACCTGCAGGGACGGCAGCTCCGCACCGTGCTCGTCTCCGGCCGGCTGCGCTCCGGCCCACGGCAGGACAAGCAGCAGCAGCGAGACCCCGCAGCACAGAGCCGGCAGCTGCATCCTATCCTACCCTATCCTACCCTATCCTATCCTATCCTATCCTATCCTATCCTATCCTATCCTATCCTACCCCAACCCAGCTCGGCCCGTGTTTTTGCTTTGCCTGTGGATGCCTTATATCCCCACTCTCAGCCCGGAGGGAGCTCAGCTGCCTCCTGCCAGATCCCCGCAGGAGCCGGAGCTCTGTCCGCCGGCTCAGATAAGGGAACTGGTTACAACTGGCCCCACAGGTGAGCCTCCAGGAGAGGGGGGGTCCCTGAGTGCAGCACCTCCTCCAGAGGGAGAGAACTGCCCCGAGTCATCTCCTCCCTTCCTAGCAGCACTCATTTTCCCAGTGAGTTCCCCCCTCTGCCCCTCCACTCTCCATCACTGTTAGGTAGAAGGTGATGCGGTGGAAAGACCTTACACTTTCTGCCAGTTTGGTCAGCCTCATATCTGCAGGCACACAGGAGCTATGAGCTGTCCCAAGCAGGGGGTTGATTTCCCCTCCAAGGAGATGAGGAATACATCATTTCTCCTTCATGGGAGAGAGAAGAGGGGGGAGTTCAAAATTTTCCTCTGTCTGCAGCAGCTCCCAACAGTTTTTTCTTCTCTGTATACCTGTTTTTGTGCTGTGTGAATAGACCAAGTCCTGAGGTTTGGTTTTGGATTTTCCTTCCTTGCGAGTTCATGTGATGATGCTTCTTGTCTCCCTCTGGCATTGTCTGCAAACCCATCCCTCTATAGCTAAGAGTCACTAACCTTTTAGTGGCCTAAGTCTGCCTTGAGCAATGCTATAGCTGACCACTTTGCTGTAAAAGTTACTCGCTCTACAGCCATACCTTGGCTATAGCAGTGAATCAGTTACCACTCTCTCCCTGTATTCCACCATTTTACCCATAAATTGCATTCTGTCCCTCATAGCATGGGTTGGAGTGAGAAATTCATATGGAAAAAGTGTTCCTTCCAGAAAGATCAGTGGCCTTGTCCAAAGAAATAGATTTTGTAGAACTTTGGATTTAAGCTCCCCAGATGAAAGCGTCTGAATTACCAATTTGGCAACTGTAGCAGGCAACCAGTTTGCATGAAACTTTCTCTTATTTTGCCTTGGAGCTTTACAGCACTTTCTTATTAACTTTTAGCATCTCTCCTGTGTGAGTGGCACATTTCAAATATAAATGAGTTCAATTTTCACTGGTCCTGGGGTGCAAATCAAGATGACCTTGTTAGATCCTTACAGAATCTAGTGGGTAGAGCAGCAGACAGGGTCCTTTCAATCACTGCCTGGGTGACATTCAAGCAATTACAGCAAGTCTCTGCTTTCTGTTCTCCTTGTTTGCTTAGACACTCATAAATCTCTCTGGTTTCACTAGGTATGCAGTGATTTCTGCTTGGGCCTTTATCTCAGAGTCTGTCGTTAAGCCCAGCAAAGCCAAAGAAAATCTTTCCTCTGATTTCAGAGAGTTTTGCCAACCTTTTGTGGACTTTTACTGCCATGCGTTGTATGAACAAGCAGCAACATACATTATGCTTTTACATCTCCTTCCCCCCGCCTTTTTTTTTTGTCTTTCTGTCCCACAAACCTACCTACAGCTGACATAATTATTTTAGATTGGAAGCAAACTAGCAGTATCAGATGGTGTGGGACTGTGATCTCTGCATCCAGCAGTGTTAACAGCTAGCAAATTGTTTTGTTTAAGGCATTGCAACAAAGAAGAATTCAAAGAATCTGGCAGAGAGAAATTTTGAAAGTATGAGGCTCAAATGAAGTAAGCTAGTATCAGTTGGGAGCTGTTATGTTGATACAGAATGAGATCAGATAGCTAAGGTGAGGATGTGGAACATCCTCAGTTTTGTGTGTTGTAAAGACAGGCAGGAGCGGGAAGGGGTAAAGCAGTGAGAGCATACATGACCTATGCAACAGCCAAGACAATTCAGCCCTCTAACAATAAACTAGACTAAATCTTGATTGCTGCCTAAAATCACTTACAAATAGGTATTCCAAAAGGAAACACATTTGGGAAAGATATCTGTATGTTTCTTTCTGCAGTGGAGTCACTTTACTGCGGGCTTTTCTTCTCAGCTACTTCTGTAACCCTAGCTGGTAAATTCATGCACTGCTGCTTAATGGAGATGGAAATGACACAGCTAGAGATGAGCTTCCCCCATCTGACTGGCATGCTAACTTCAAAGGTTAGCTTTGATTATTTAAATGCTAATAGAACTCAGCAAATTACCTAAAGTACAAACACACCTGGCTTCAGTCCTAGGGATCTAATTATGGAGCCTTTAATGTGAAATGAATTGTTCTTACTTTCTGAAAAGTGGCTTTTTAAAATGTTCAAACAAAATGCCAGGTGATAGGATGGCACATTACCAGCTCAGCCTCTGTGGAATAGGAGCTCTTATCAATTTCTTATTCATCTTCTGTAGGATGCTGTTCACAAGTGGGCAGCTCAGTCTTCAGCCTCTTCTGACCTCCATTATTTTATCTGTGAGTAATTTCAATGTAGTGTAGCTGAGTTTGGAAACAGGCTGAGGATATTCAGACCCCAGTAGCACTTACCCTTTATAAGGTTTTTAGTGTATTCAGTGTTGAAATTCCAACATCAGGAAGTTTTCGTGCCTGTGAGAATATGGCTGCTCCGAGGGTTACTGAGAGGAAGCCATCAAGACGCAGCATTGTTAGTAACCTTCTCATTAGCACCAGCTGTCACAACGTACTAGCTCTTCACTGTTTGACACTGTAATGTCAGTGGGCTGTGTGGATTAACCTTTCTATCATATAGGCAGCACCTGGGCCAGCCCTAGGGCTAGCATGCCTAAAGAGGGAATCTATTTAAGAAAGCTGGATGCTTTCTAAAAGTAAGCATCTTATTGTAAGTTGCTTTGTATGGGGCGGGGAAGAAGTGAAATTCTTTTTCTGACTGTATGAAGGTCTGTTAAATTAGAGCAATGAATCAAATTTCTTGGCTCATGTTAGTACAGGATAGAGGTTTGCGTATGATGGAAGCTACAGAAAGGGAGAGTTTTATCTGTATGGTCCAACAAGGCTGTAGATCTCCAGGAGGATTTTTCTGTGAGCTACTGTGCAGTCTATGGGGTTCCATCTAGAAAAGCTGTTCTTACTGGTCACGCTGCAGCATAAGCATGAAGACTTGCATACCCTATTCTATTGAATACCCACGTCTATTGAAGTGTGAATTATGCTGACAAATTGAGGTACTCTTTTATCTTCCCTTCCCCTGCTTTAATTCTTCATCTGATTCTTGAAGTGCTTCATTTTCTTGTTGTTCTGCTTAGGAAAGGCAGCACAGAGTACAACAAATTCATTACATGGCCTATTCCATTGTTTGAGAGCTTGTGCTCAGAGGTGCCTGTGTAAGTGATGAGACCATTCCTTGCCAGCAAGTGACTGTTTAGGGTGTTTTCACTGTTGCTGCTGATTTGTTATCAAAGTTAACTTAAACAGAGTAAGTAGCAAACAGCATAAGACCCCATAAAGACTGATAACTAGAGAGGCTTCAGGATATGTTGTTGGATTTTCTGCTCAGGACTTGTGGTGCTATCACATTGTTGATAGCCTTGTTACTACTGGTCTGAGGAGATAAAGATTTTGAAGGCTGAAATAGCCATAGACAGGTAGAATTAATGCTAATTTCTAAATATGCAAGAGATTGAAAGGAGAAAAGATTGCAAGAAAATACAGAAAGAAGCTGTTGGTAGCTTGGGGAAGGGTAGACTATTTCCATTAACAAATCATTCTGTGCTTTCTTGTCTCTGATAGTCAGCTCTTAAGTGTTGAAATGTATTTGTGATCTTCTAGTGTAGATGTCCTTCCTAGAGCAACTCTGTGGCTTGAAGTGAAGGCTGTATATTGAAACAGCATGAGAGAAGAACCAAACTTTCCTAGTCTGGCTCTGAATAGGTCTCCAGCAGGTCCTGGATTGTCTTCATTCCATGGGAATTGTGATTAGAAGGAGCAGAACTAAAGCATAGAGTCTAAGTGATTGAAGCAGGCCCAGAAACTAGAGCTCTAGCTATTCTGTGCAAACAGGCTTCCTTAATGAGAGCTGAACTGTGAAAAATTCATAACACATGCAGCTAGGGGGTTGTTGATGAGCTTGCTTTATGTATATGCTTGTGCTCTGTGTTTTTATCCAGGGGTCCTATTAGGAATAGGCTTATTACCAGAATATTTTCTTCCAGGAGCATCTGCCTTGTGGGCAAGAAAATGGGAGGAGTACAACTGTGTAGCCCATCTGTCCACTCCAAGCGAAAGGCTGGAAGTAAACAGCTGTGCTTTCATTTGTGCCTGTTGGTGTAGACGTTCATGTGAGCAGCCTTACTGATTTCCATAGAGCTGCTTGTAGGTTCAAGCTCTCACCAACATCAGGATAGCACAATCATGATCTTGGCAAACCAGCCTTCATACAGAATTCCTTTTGCTCAGGATGTTTGCCATGTAGCTGTTCTTCTTGCAATTTGTTCATAGTTAGAGTCAGTGAATAGCTGATTTGCTTTAAAAAAAGATCAGATGCTTTTTTTTTTTTTTTTTGCATAATCTTGACTTTGCAATATCTGGATCTGCCTATGACAGAGTAGGATGCCCCTGAATTTTCTTCTAAGAAGGTTAGCATATTTTTGGGACAAGATGAGAGATACTAGTAAGAAACAATTGCATTTGTTTTCATAAAATGTTGCTCATTCCTCTGTCAATCACAGATTGAAATGCAAAATAACCTCTTTATAATGATGTCAGCTAATACAGCTACCCTTTTAGTTCAAACTGTAGTGGTCAAAGACTTGGTGCTTTGTGTCCTGGATTCTGATGATTCCCTGTGAAGAGGGTTATACTTATGTTTAGATAGTAGTATCTTAACTTCTGGAAGTTTACTTTGGTAAAAAGGGCTTTTTTTTTTTTTTTTAAACAGAGTTGTTAAAACTGCGTTTTCACCAGAAAGCAGCTTCTGAAATGCTTCTGAATTCTAGTGAGTTGTGTCTAACTGCAAACAGCGCCACTGCTTCACTTTTAGGAATGATACGTGAAAGGGAATCGCAGCAAAGGATTGAAGCAAATTCACCCAGTTACGGAAAAGCGTTTATTATCCATGACATAATGAAACTTATTCATTTATACATTCAGTACATAAACAATACAAATGTTTTTGTACTTAAATTTCAGATAGTTGTTCACAAATCATTACTCTGATACAAATAAGCAGTACAGCAATGGTGTATTCTATTCTCTCTCTCCCCGAGGTAACTTGGGGAGGCGTGGGGTGTAATTTGCTCAGTACATCATCTGTAGATGAATTGGTGGAGCCAATGTGAATAAGGGCTAAAAATCTCACTCAAAGCCAACAGGTTCTTTGAACACTTGAAGTCAGTCCTGTCAAGGAAGAGGAATAAGTAAAAGAAAGAGAAGTGGACAGGATTTCGTGCATGGAAATTAACTGATTTCTTGCTGTTCTAGGGCCAGGTTCATCTCCAATGTTCTGCTCTGAGGAGTTTCTTTGGATTGACAGAAGAATCCCTAAGGGGCTGGTGAAAACCTCTATGATCTGGCTTCTGTGGCAAAATGAAATACATACATCTGATTTGGAGAAAGGAGTGAAAAGCAGGTAAAGCAGAGAGATGACTTTCACGGGTTTTAAGCGTACATCTGATGATAGTGAATTCTGAGGAGGGTGAAATTAGTCAACTGTGTTTGCAATAGGAGGGTAGAAGTTACTCTAAGGCACCCTTTCCTTAAGGGTGAATTAAATCAGCTCTTCTACATATTTATACAAGTTCTAACCAAACATGCAGGCCATCTGCCTCTGGCTTTCTCTTACCATCCCAGTTAGCATCCCAGTCCACTCATTGACCCAATTCTGTCCAGCTTGACACCAAAACAGCTCCTGGACAGGCCCTTTTTGCTTCTGTCTTGGTATGTCCGGGGTAAACCTAGGAGGTCACTGAGGAACCTCTGGACAGCACTGTCACCAATGGATATCCCCCGAGGCTGGTCCCTGGTGTTTTGGGTCCACTGGAACTCAGCATCATGCTGATCAAAGGCACCTGTTGGGATCGTGTCACCTTGTTCATGGTCCCTCTCTTCTGAAACCAGGGGATGTTCCAGCTCTTCATCTAACAGTTTGGACAGACTCTGGAGGGGGAAAAAAAAAAAGGAAAGGTAGAGGGAGGACAGGAGAAAAGGGAGGGGTTATGGGAACTTTCTCATTATTTTTGTATAAGTCATGCTCAGTGCTAAGTTTGGAGAAACTTATTTTGATCTTGTATCAAAAGATGAAAGTACTGAAATGATTTCTGAAGCCAATGATGGTCATCTTTAGCTGCTTCTGGTCCACTAAGTTGCTCTGAGCTAATACTGTATGCTCTCTCAAAATGCTCTAAGGTTATATGCTGTTACCGTACTCTGTAGTTCTGAGCTGACAAACTGCTGGTTAAGTCTTTCCCAGAGCTGGGAGGCTGGGGTGTGGGATAAAATGTGAAAGACTGAAAGACAATGAAAGATGCTTAGTCAAGAGTGAATGTATAACAACAAAAAAAGGTTGATACCTTGAAGTGATACAAGTAGTGATACAATGACAGGAGACACGCTGAAATTGGCGCTAGAAGCATTCTATGTTTTTTGTTTTTTTTTTTACAGGTTGGGAGGTTACTTCGTATTTGGGAACACCACTAATCAGGTAGCTGAAATGTGTGTTGTTTTTTTTATTATTTTAAAGACTTGGAATTCCTATGCACACAAATACACCCATGTGCACACACTCTTTCTCTCTTCCTAATGCTCTCCCTCTGGGACTCAGGAGCAGGGACTGCATTACTGCACTGCAGAGCCAAGGAGGTGGTCCTCCTCATAGTCATGCAGGCACAACCCATTAATTCCATTTTCAGCTTTAACTAGGGCTTGGAGGGAGGACCATGCAGGTGACTGCTCTAGGGCTATAGAATGGAGTCCTTCCAGGCAAATTTATTTTTCTTCAGAAGTTTATTGCTTCACTCAGGCATAGAATGACCCTAAATCTGCAATCCCCAAACTGACCCCACAGGAAGAACATTTTCATTTTAATTTCCCTGATCAATCAGAAATTTAAATCCAGTAATTGACTACTTCAGTTTCCCTCCATTTAATAACTCTGTCTGCCCAGCTTCAGGATTCCTGCTGTCATGATCTCTTTGAATGCCTCCTACTGCTTCAGCTGGGTTGGAAGAAACGTAGCTACTGTGAAGTGTCTAAGTCCTAAAGAACATCAGTTTCTTTCATTTCTATTGAGCAGCCAGTCACTTACCTGTAAGCTGGAAATGGGCTTGGCCCTTGCCTGGTTCTGACTGACAATAAGCAGCAGGAGGAATCCAGGGCAAAAGAGAAGTTTCAAGTTCATCTTTGCGTTTTGGTGTCTGTTTCCTCCTCCTCTTGAGTCACTCCAATTCAGTGCTGCTCTGTGTCTCCAGCTACCAGCCTTTATATCTTTCTCCAACCCCTCCCAAGTCTACCTTTTGAGTTCCAGCCAGTGCAAGGATTGGTTTGAGGTTCTAATCTGTTTTCATCCTCCCAAGAGGAGGAGGAGGGAGGAAATATTTCCAGCCAGAAAAGAAAACTAAAAGGAGCATTTTACACTTAAGCAATGCAGCATCATTCTGTTGCTGCGAATCTGAAGGTCTCTGCAGCCTGTGATCTTGGTGCCAGTTATGTATGTCAGTTTGCTTAGCTCAGTGTTCCTTGGATTGATAACTAAACCTTTCCTTTGCCTCTATAGAAAAATAATTGTTAGAGAAATACTGAGTCAGAAATGAATGGTATCTGCTACTCATTTACCTGATACCCTTGTCACTCCGAAGTATGAAATCAGAGGGACAGGGGGTCTCAAAATATGCTATTTGAGAACTAAGTATTATTAGCTAATATGATATGTCATTAGCAACCTGTGAGACAAAAGAGTGTGATTTGGAGAAGAAGGGAAATCCAAGTCGTAAGAATATAACAAGTAAGTTGCATTACAATGTAAAATCTCCCTGACCTGAGTGACAAGGAGCGTGGCTGAAAGTAGGCTGACATGCATAGAAAGCTCCTCCATGGCTTAAGCTGAGGAAGAAGGTAGTCTTTTCCCCTGGATTCAGCTTTAAACGTTTCCTCTGTGTTCTTTCTTTACCTTACACAATTTGTATTAAATCTGAAATTAATCTGACAGGAAACACAGCCCCCAACATCTTTCTTAACACAGGTATGGTTACAGGTACATTAAAAAGCTGCAGGATCAGAATGTGTTTAGTGTATTCTCTCATTGTTATTTATTTATTTATTTATTTTCATGGAGTGAACTGAAGCACCAGGTTCAAACAAAATGGATTCTGTGAAGTGTTAGGGGGAGCAGAAGAAACTGAGTCAGTTCTTAGCCAGGGCCTCAAGGATATTTAAGTCATTGCTGTTGGCTGGACCTCCCTCTAGTGTAAAAGGACCTGGTAGATGTGTTGTTGCACTGATGAAGATGTGTATAGATAACTGATCCTCCAAACCCCTAATCTCTTCTAGCTTTTTACTAGGTTCGATATCAAGAAATGACCTTTTTTCAATTTGGGGGGCAATGGGGAAGAGCAGCAATAAAATCTGTTATGTGTTTTCTGGGGGCTTGAAATTTGGCCCTGCTGAAAAACGGGAATGTTCCTGAGTACACAATAATACGTCTTGATCTTTTACTGCCTTTTTCCACACATGTGGTACAGAACGTTAAAGGCCATTAGTCTGGATCTGTATGGAGAAAATGGAAATTAAGGCCCATCTGGCACTTTTCATCATACCTTTGAGGTTAAGATTCTTGTTGGTACTGAAAGCTTGGAAAAAATAATTCTGTGATGTGCCAGCAGGTTTAACATTTTCAGCCTTTTTTTCGTCTGCAGATCAGTTTAAGACATAATAGTTAGATATCTCTAGAAGTGGGTATTCTAAGGAGACAGCTTATGAACATCCCTCTGTCACAGCAAAGAAGGCCTGATGTTATTACATTGTTGGGATTTTGTTGTTGTTGATGTTGATTAAAACCACATTTGATCTGAATCTTATTAGAAAATGAAATTGTAGCACAACTTCATCAGTGACATACAAGCATTCCTCCTTCTGGAGAATGTAAAACACTTCTCATTTCAGAGGATTGAGGTATGTACTTTGCAGCATAACAAGACAGTAAGAGAAGGTCATGGCAGTTTGACTCATCTCTTCTCTGAAAAAACATGGTTGTTTTGTTCATTTGATGCTTGTTACAAGTCTGCATATATGTAGATAATTAATATTCTTGGCCTCAGGTTCTTTGAACTTTTATTTTTTCCCGCTTGAGCTCAGGATTTGTAACTATTTTATGGTACTTCTGAATGGTCTCTCTGGTAACTGTTGGAAGTTAACACTTGCTAACGCCTCTAGCACAGTGGTGTCCTTATCCATGACTGTGATGGTAAAAATCATAGAATAATTAATGTTGGAAAAGATTTCTGTTGATCTTCGGTCCAACCCTGTGCTAAAAGCAGAGCCAACTTGGATCAAATTGTTCAGTGCCTTGTCAAGTTGAGTTTTGAAAACCTTCAAGAAAAAAGAGATTCTACAGCCTCTCTGGGCCCTGTTTCAGTGGCCTCATGGAAGAAAATGATTTCCCAATATCTAGTTGGAATTCTCCTTGTGCAACTCATGTCATTGCCTCTCATCCTAATGCTGCTTCATAAACAGAACAAAAGGATGTTCCATCTCCCAAAACAATGACACTCCATGTGACTGCATTTCACAGTGCTACAGAATCTAGAGAAGGATAGCTTCAGGCCATCTAGCCTGCAGCTGCATTCAAATCAGATTTGTTGCAGTGGACATAAGCAGTTTGAAACAGAAAGCCATCCACTGAAAATCTCTACTTTACATTCTGGATCTCTTCAGAGTTCTAATTAGCATCAGAAATCAGTGTCTGAATGTTTACAGCAATTTCAAAAATTACCATTGGGATGGTGCAGTTAAAAGAGCCTTCAACAATAAACTTCATTCTGTAAGAAAGAAGGAACTGAGAGCAGCAGAAAATATTTGGGGAACAAGAAATAGCTTTGTGGCCATTTATGAAGTGATTTGTATGACAAATCTTCCATATAGGGTGGAAAGAAGTATGAAGAAGGCAGATTGGTGTGTGTTTCTCATCTCCAACAGGAAATTTTTTCCTATTTTACTGAAGTACTTCTGCTGTACCAGCAGAGATCTTATTAAAAGAACAGAGTTAGGGCATGCTGTTCCTCTGGGGATATTTCTGCCCCATCTCTACAGGCCACTGTGAGAAAGCCAAGCTCTAAAGTTGATAGCATGTGGCATGCTTAGATAGTGCCATTAGAGCACTGCCACAGTAACTCATTACCCTCCTCTTTCTCTACTCAGTGATCCCTTTCAGCCTCCCCCTCCTTCCCAGTTGCTCAGGCCAGCATTTTCTGGCTTGCTGGAGCTGGCTAAAAGGGCAGTGACGTGTTTATAGCACTTTCGTCAAAGTGGGATCACCAAATCCTTGATGGAAGCTAGCATCAGGGGCTCCTCATTATAAGACATTAACATTTAACTGTGATATCCAAGCATTCGCCTGGTTGTCCCGCTCCCTTGCCCTGTCCTGAGATGTCTAGTGGCTGAACTGTGACAGAGTTCAGTATACAGCATCATGAGCCCAGACTTGGCTGGTAATTACCCAGCTGCAGGTGCTCTGCTTGCTCATCTGGCTCTTTATTGCCTTCACTTTAGGTTATGTGTTGACAGCAAGGCCCTGCCACAGGAGTGGGATCTGCGGCAGTAGTTCTCTCTACAAAAAAGGCAGTGGGCACAGAAACTACTGAGCTCGCTTACCTGGTGTAAAGCTGAATGTATCCAATGGATCTGTATCAGTGTAATCCAGAGCAGAATTTGGTCCCTTATCTCAAGGATGGCTGGAACTGTGTAGTGGGAGGAACTCCGATCTCCTAATATCTGTGATAGCCCATCTGTGGGGAATAAACCAAGCCTTCACTATTGGGAAACTCAGAAGGAACTTTCCTTGTGGGCAGGTCATCCCGTAGTGTCCTACCGCATATATTTCCTCCCTCCACTAACAGCCTGGTGGGGCGCTTTGGTTGAGTTAAGCCTGGACTAGCTGAACTCTGGGTTGAATCCATCCTACCCCTCCTGTTACCTCAGTTTGCCCTGTTCATTTGCTGATCCAGCCAATGCTGATATCACAATCCTGATGGCTCTCCTCAGGAATACTCATGTGAGGGATGACCACCCAGGGAGGTCAGACAGAACTCCTCAGCCTGCTCTGCAAGTTGTCACAGATCCTGAGCTCACCAATCCTACCACAAGGCTAGTATATTAGCAAATGGGCAGAGTTAGATTCTTGTATGACCAGGCTGGAAAACGGAGAAGGAATTTTCTGCATCTGTCCAAGAGGACACCTGTACAGAGTGCTGGGCACTGCTGCCTCCAGTCTAACTCAAGTAGAGCAACTTTTTTGAAAAGTGACTACCCATTATGTCACCATAGGAGAAGGGTAGAAGGGGGAGAATATTAGTTTATCATGAAGAATACAAATGACAATATCAAAATATTGATGTTGAAGAACCTCTGTGTTAACATACTACCTTCCTGTCCAACAGCACCTTCTGTGCGACTGCAAAGACCAGTAAGAGGGATTCAGTGCTATCACCACTCTTCTCTGGGGTCCCAAGAATGCATTTTGCCTTTGGCTGATCTGACCTGCTCTCATTAATGCTAACTGATCTGTTTGACAGGGGTGGGGAGGGGATATTTTGCTCTGTAGCCCTTTGGGACAAGAAAGGGCCTGGGCCACCTGAGGATAAGGAGGGCAGCAGGCTGGCATTTAGTAGCAGGTAACAGGTGGTTCTGGAGCACTGGGTTTTGGTGGCGAAATTTTAATATTAAGTTTGTCAGGCACATCACATTCAGCTGATGCTAATGAAGCCTAGCAGAGAAACAGCAGTGAGGGAGGGGATGAAATAGCTGGAGATTGTACTCATTGCTAGTCAAATGGCTGTCTGTGTGCTCTGTGGCTCACTGCTGCTTGTTGGGAGAGGAGGTGGGCCCAATTCTGATCTCTGCCACAGCAGGGGTGGAAACAAAGAAGCCACATGGGACTTCTGTATCTGGCCTGTCGCTGCCAAGATCAGAGTCTGATTTCTCTCATTATCCACCATTGTTATCACTTGGATGACATTAGAGAGACAAGTGCAACATCTAGTGATTCATTGCTGGATGTTCCTGGCCCCCCTTTCAATGATTCATCTCTCGAAGGAGCCTGTTCTTCATGCATGAAGGCATTCGTAGGTTCAGTGGTCATGCTGTGTGGCTTGGTGCTAAAGATCCCTGATTCTGTTCTGCGCTAGTCTTGCTGATGTTTTTAACAATTTTTCTGTAAATTCTTTTGACATCTAGAAGCAAGCTGCTTTTTCCAAGGTACTTTAAACACACAGAGTCCCACTGCCTGTGGTTCAGCACTCTTCAGCAAATGGTATCCTCAGTTCTCAAAGGAAAAAGTGTGGATCAAGTTGTAGATGTAAATAATAGTAGTAGAGCAGTGTAAAGTGGATGAAGTGTGAAGGCTGCTGGAGAGCCAGTATGAAAAACACAGAAGGCTGTTATAGGCTGTAATAGTGGAGAAGATTCTCAGATTAATCATGGCAGGATGACAGGAAGAAAGGAGGGGTTTTGTATTAGACAAATGTGAGATGTAAGAGGAGGGGGTGAAGGTTAGGCAGAAGTTGTAGGATCAGCTGAAACAAACCTTCCAGGTTTTGCGGACATTGGTAAAATTGATGCCAAAAACAAACTGGAAACAAGCTGAGATGTTTGGAACAATGGCACAAGGTTGGTGTGTGGAGAGAGGCAGAGACTTGAAGTATTCATGTTCCATAAATCCATAAATAAAAATGAAACTATTATTTTTGGCTAAGCTTTGTCTCCAGCAAGATGAACAGCATCTTACTGTGCAGTTGTTTTGGAAAGGTGGGAATGTCTTCGCAGACAAGTTTTAAGTATTCACACTGCAACTGAAAGCATGGATTAGCTGTGCATGTATGTTAAACCACTCTTTCTAGTCCTGTGGTAGCCAGTGTTGCTTCCCCCTGACCTTTAAGTTCATTCTCGGAGGTTCTAAGGATGATCTTGCACTAAACTGGTCAGAATCTGAGTCCTTCCTCCTCTTTGTTATGTTACATACCTCTGGTGTTTAAACTGAGGTCTAATGGGTATACATATTATTGTCTTACTGAGGAAAGATGGCACTTTCAGTGGGAGCTACATCAGATCTCTGTTAGTAAAATCTTTTGTGTAGCAAAGAATAAAGCTAAGCAGCAGCTGGAAGAAAGGCTAGTACATTAATCCACAGCTCATGAGCTCTGACAGGAGGAAGAGAGAACCAAACATGGACAGCATTTGGATTACGTATCATTATTTTGAGCTGAGAGGGAGATTTCTCCAACAAAATTGGAAAACTGATTCCACCTAACCTCTTTCCTTCGGGTTGGCTGTCTCTGTCGTTGGTGAGGTGTGTGGTGACCTCTTCTGGTGAATGGAGAATATGCCTCAAACTTCGGTTAGAATAAATTCGAGTTTAAAAAAGCAAAACAAAAAAAAACATACACACACACACACACACACACACAAATAAACAACAAAAACTACCCCAAAGCAAACAAAAACACCCCCAAACAAACAGACAGATCAGATAATGTGAGAGGCTTTGATAAAATCATCTGATTCATGAACCTGGTGCAGACAGTACCAGAGGGGGCTGAGTGGCTCTTTCACAAGCTTTTGTCTCTATTAGCCATGTAAGAACATGTGAGTGGTTATGTCTTGGGAAGGCATGTGGTACGTGCGTGATATATGAATAAGTAAACATGATGTATTAAAGTCTGTATGTACAGCAGACTGTCAGGTGTTTTGGTGGGTAGCCAAGTTTAGGTCCACCACTAGATGTGTTGATCTGGACTCATAATGGATTTTGCAGAATATAAATTTCTATAAGAAGAGACAGCATTGGGAAGGACATTTCTGAAGCGTTTTGGCTGGGGTAACATTTGCCAGGTTTTTCTTTGCAACTAGTGCATCCTGGAGTATCTCTGAGCAGTGTCAACAGTGCCCATTGATCTAAAAGGTTTGCTAGCCAAAAAGCCAAATAAAGGGACAAGAGTTCACACTATCCCATTGTGCTATTTATTGCTGCATACCATTGAGCAAGCAGAAGGAGAAGCCATTTCTAGAAATGGCTAAACAGCTACAGGAATGAAATGGCACCTGTCCTAGAAGTTGCTGTGGCTGTTTACTTCCCCTCTCCCTTCTCTGAATGACTGGTGATGAACCCAAGAATAACTTGACTAACTAAAAATGTAGCTGTTCCATAAAGCCAGTCCTCTGCTAACAGTCTGTAGATTTTGTTCAGCCTGTGAGAGTGGCACAGTGCATAACCTCAATTTTGCACTCCCAGAGCAGGATCCCAATTGCCCCTTAGTTTTGACATACCTCAGACCTGTGGGCTTTCCTTGACTGGAGACAGGTAAAAGCCTGGGGGGAGAGCTGGATAGGTTTGTCCCTGCTGTTTGAGAATGGGGAGGGTTATCTAGGGCAACTGTCCAGGTTTCTGTTTATCGTAGAATTCGTGTGTATTATTATTCCTTCTGCTTGCATTTACAGTCCTCTTCATTAACGCTTCTTGTCAGTTCAGGCAGAACTGGATATGTGCATGTGCCAATGCTTGCTTGCTAAGATTAGAAAGCAAGTGCTTCGTGTCATGGTGTGGCAGCAATTAGTTGTACCAGGAAGACCATCCTGGAGGTCTGCAGCGGAACAGGAAGAGAGGTCCTTGCTGCCTCAGGTGGATGAGCAACAGTGAGAGGAATGCAGCCTCATCCAGCTCTTAGCTAAGCTATTCTTTATTAGTAACTCACTGTAGCTATGGTGATTCTTATCACCCACTGTTCTTGATTTGACAACCCTTCTTTGTTTTCCCAGAAAATACTCAGTGTTCGCCAAGTCTCTGGAAATAGCTACATCCTTATGTGGTGGAGGATGATGTGGCCACGGGCCAGAGGGGCAGGATATTTTAGCTGTTGCTTGTCAGTGCAGTGAGATGGGCAGGTACCGTTTCAAAAACTAACACTTCTAAAGCTATGATAAGGTGCTCAGGCTACAGGGCTGGAGCCTGTGTTCATGCTTGAGATAAACTCCACTGTCAGCGCCACATTCACACCTCCACTGTCACATTAGGCACCCCATGGTCCTGCCTTTCCCACTAGTCACTTGCTACAAAGCCTCAGCATAGGGGTGTCAGGCCCTGTGACTTTGTATACAGAGTCCCCAGGGGCTGCATTGCTCCCTGTGTCTTTGTGGTGACATTGAAGTGGCTAGAGGAAATAATGTCTGTTGGAATAGGTATGTTACCTCCTCACCTTTTTCCTTGAACCTTCATTGGACGCGGTCACTTTCCTTTGGGATGTACTGTGCAGCCATTACTGTCTTGACAAAAGAGAAATGTGTGGACTAGCTATATGTCAGGGCTGCTTCCTCATGTGAATGGAAACACTAAATGTGCTGTCTGAAATGGCAGAGATGGGGAGAAGGCAGCAACTTTTTAAAGCCTACTGTTAATTAAATCTGCCTGTGCATACTGAGGAAAGTAATGATTTCACTCCAAGTTACTTACAGTCCCTCTTTCTCTGCAAAAGTTTGTTTTGAGTCAAGTGTTTAGTGGGTCAAAAGGAGTTATTCTGGAATCACAGGATTTCATGTAATTGATTTACCTGGACAAATGACACTTGTGTAATGCAACTCAATGCTGTTAGAAAACTCAAAACACTCGGGACTGTGCCAATAGGTAAAAGAATCATTTTTCTAACCAAAATAGTTTAATCACTGCAAAAACTGTTTAAAGCTTGCTTCAGGACAATATGGAGTTCAAGTGTTTCCTCCTACATGTATGGTGTCAGCTTCAGCTCACAAAAGAGTGCTTCTTGTAAAGAAAAGTAGTGGCACACCCACACTTCTAGGGAGCTTATATGGATGGGATTTCATTGCCAAACTGAGGAGGTAGAACTTATGTCCTCTGTTCACTAAGTGATTGGAGAGTTGAGGCTACTACTTAAACTTAAATAACCTGTCAACCAGATTGAGAATTCATGAGACTGGTCCCTACTGATCGACTGGACAGATACAGCTTCCATTTTCTCTCTCTCCAGGTGTTTCAGTCCAGACCTTGAAGGACTTTCAACATGTATGGGGCTAAATTCTTTACCCTTTTAAATGATACAACTCTATTGTTGTAGGGAGAGTTTTTGGCTGTTTGCATAAAAAAAAAAAGTCTCACAACTCTATGTGTGCAAGTCATCAAATAGCATATTCAAATGCAGTTTGCTTGCACTGAGTGGAGCTGTCAGTCTTGAGTAGCAGCTGCACATGGAGGGGTAGTGCAGTGTCTGTGCATGCCTGATTGTGCTAGAAGGCTGCAGAAGGTGCTGCACTCACTTTTCTGCTAGTGATTTGGCACCATGGCCTGTTAAAAGAGGGCACTAGATGCCACCCTTAAGTCTGAGCTTTAACACCCTGGTTGCATTGCTGTGCCACATAGCAGTGAACAGGAGATCTAAGAGTAAGTTTGATCAGTATGTATCTGAACTTCCAGATCTGGGAGCAAGTTTTTCTGTGTCTACCCACTCTCTTCTCCCAAGATTGCACTCTCTGCTCAGCTTTGAAAGCTGGATGGGAAGGCTGTGCAATAGTAAACATAATAATGGACAGGTAGAGTAAGAACACAGCCACATGATTTGTCTTAATTGGACATGTTACTAGGCCTTTTTACAAAAGAAATAGTGCTTCAGTGCTTTCTGAAACACAGGAAAACCCTCCAAAGGGTCTTCAGCTGAGCACTGAAAACCCATCTGTGAAAAACGTGCCCTACTGAGAGCGTTTCTTAATGACAGGGGTCATATCCCTAACAACAGAGATAGTTTGTATACATTTAATTACATCCACATAATGGAAATTTGTGAACAGTTGTCTATGCTGTAAATCCATAACTGCGTTTAATTAAAATCAACACACCAGTATGGCTCCTCTTCGCACAGCTGATAGATGCCACAAATCCAGAAAACTTCAGAGGCAAAGAGTGCTTTTAGCTTCCCATCCCCTCTGGAGATTCTTCACATAACCTCTGCATTGTTTGACCAAGAGGATTTGTTTTACCATGTCACCTCCCTGAGGATAACAGCACATTTTCTGCCTAGTGTTGAAGTGTGAAGACCATTGTAAGCGATGACATCATATCTCAGGCCAGAGCAGATCAGGAAATGACCGAGAAGGCCTGAAATATTGGCCATGGGAAGAATGAATAGAGGAGAGAAGGGATATGACACAACAGCATTCTTTAGCCTAGATAGGTCAGATGCACCTGACAAGTGTAATGGGACCAGGAGATCTTTGACACTTTAACACATGATATTTTAGTGCAGAGAGATGCTTATGAGAGGTAGAGGTGAACTAGGGTGCAAATTCAGTAGCTGACATGGCAGTAAATAAGAGCTGCCCTTAAACAATAAGAAGTAAAGGGGATATGGGCCTGAACAGCTAAATTGATCCAAATCTGACCTTCCTTTAACTCTGAGAGGCTTAAAATGAATTCTGGATCCCAATCTCCCAATCTTCCCACAACTAGAACAATAATTCCTGCCAGACACATCAAAACTACCAGTGAGGATATGTATGTGTAATAAGGGGTATGGCTGTTTTGGGGGCTGAGGGGGAAGAGAGGTAATAATGGGATAAAGTGAGCTACATTTTCTAGAAAATTTAATGGTTTTTGCAAAAAGAAATTATTGTAAGTATTGGTTCATAAACTGAATAGTTTCAACTATTTTTGAACTGATGTAAACCAGAAGAGGATTAGCCAGTTAAAAAAAAAAAAAGTTTGCAAGGTAAACCATCTTTACGGTTTTACTCTGTGTGTTACAAAGCTGAGGGCTTGTTTTGGTCCAAGGTTCCGACAGCTATGGGACTTAACACTGAAGTCAGAGTGAAGACAAACCTTCAGGCAGGGTCATGTCAGTCTCATATTCCCCACAGTACAGGAGGCCTTCATTAAAGTCCAAATAGACCTGTCTTGCAGACAGATCTTATGCTGCCTTGCTGCTGGTACTGTAAATAATCTGCTCTCCAAATTGCTAGAGCACATTTCTGTGTTGCTCTTTCTCCTTGTTTCCTGGTGTTAAGTTTTGAAAGCAGGGCGATTTGATCTCCCAAGACTTAGCTGCTTTTGGGTCTTTTATTCTGTAATTTTATGGGACACAGGATTTGCCAGTGATTAAAGTATTGCTTTGAGAACTGGAAATGTGCATTACTTTCATGATCTTGTCCATGGTCTAAGCAACAGTTTTTTCCTCTGTATTCCCCCCTGCATAATGTGTATGATGCTCCTCTATCTTTTGCGGCTGTTTTGAAACTAGGTTGTTTTCTGTGCAGTTTTGCAAGTATGGAGCCAAGAGTGAACGAGAGCTTTTGCAGATGCTCAGTAATTGCCTGATGACCAGAAAGCTTCTACTGGAGGAGAGAGGCTGCGTTTAAAACTTCTATACCTCCTAACTGTAACACTGCATGGCTTTCCAGAGCTATTTTTTGCACATCCCTAATCATTATACTACTGTACTTTAAACCTCAAAACAGATCCCTACTTGTACAGGTCTGAGAGCTTGATTTGGTACCCCTTAACTTAGCTTCAAAGCAAGTACCTTCATTGAGACAACAAAATGTCCCATCCCTCCAGGCTGAGATTCTAGGCCCAGTGCCCACTGACTTGTTCCCTGATGATCCTGCCAGCTTGAGGCTGCTAAGCGTAAGTGTTGGTGAGCCATGTGTGGAAGGAAGAAAGTTCAGAAAGCAGGAATTCCTGGAGCAGCAAGAGGAGGGGGGCATGATAGGAAGAAGGGACCGATATTTTGCTGAAGGGCCCATCACAAATAGTGCAAGAATAACAGTTCTCTGTCATGGCTACAGATTCCCTTATCTGGGAGCGTTAAGCGGTGGAGCCTGTCGACACTTCTGCCTCGCGCCCTGCTGTGCACTCAGCCGCCTGCAGATACAGAGTGGCTTGAACAAGTTCCAGTGCTCTCTGTTGGAGCTTCCCAAGCCCCCTCGTCGCAGCACAGCACGGCACCACTGGGTAGCCAGGTGACATCACTGCCAACAGCCATGTAGGCGCTTCCTGTGTCACATTCCCAACTGAAGAGCCTCTTGCCAAATCCTTGTCATTCTACATGGTCTTTTTAGGAACAGATGGTCTAATTTTAGCCTGACTTCCACAAACACCTTCCTGAAATAGACTCTGACTCTCTCCTGTCTTGTGTGTGTTCTTGAGAGTTTAAAAACAAAATCCCTAGTCCTTAGGGTCCACAGCTAAGGCTTCTGTCAGCCTAAATTTGGCAGTAAGAATTACTGAGCAGTGCAATGGAGAAACTGCTGTCACTATCGGGACCATACTGAGCTGAGGGAGGATAGGAATGTTCCAGAGAGGCAGAAGCTCAGGTGATGGCGTGTCACAAAGTTGTATGGATCTGGTCCAATATGAATGAGTTGTTCTGTACTTCAAGGACTTTGCGATAGAAAGAACTTCTTGTTTTCTCAGCTAGCTGCAGCCAGATATTACATTTAGTAGTGAATGGACTTAGTGTCCTCTGTGGTCTGCCTTGGACAATTGTTCTAATCACTGTCCTTTCTTTCTGGGGCCTAACTACATAAGCACTGACCTAGGAGTTAATAAACCTGCTTCTGATCCCATAGCAAAGTTAGTTTATACCCGTCTGTTCTGTACTTGAAGGACATATGTAGTACTGGCCTGCTCTGAGAACAACAAATGAAAGGTGCTTATAGAAGAATTAGGAATTACTGTGAGATGAGGACAAGGAGCATAAACTCCACAAAATCACTGGGTTTTTGTGCTCCTGCCTTTTGCTGTTTCCATGAGCCTGAATATGCGGGCTGTTGTGTTGAAGGATCAATGCAAGCCTGAGCTGCTGTTTCTAATTAGCAGAGTAAAAAGCCACGTCTTTAAAGAGCTCTCTGAATAGGAAAGTAAAAAATGTTTTCAGGCAGCTGTTGCTTTTACGTCACTCTTTGGAGTGAACAGCCTCCCCCCTCCCCCGGCCCCTTATGTTCCTTTAGACCTGCTAATTAAGCAGTTCCTTGTATCTGTAGGTCAGTTGATCAACTAATGGACTCCCCACGGCCTTCACTGCAGCATTGCAGCATGTCCTGGAGGGTAAATAGGAAAAGGCAAAAGGCCCTTGGAGATCCAACTGGATTCTGGGCTGTCTTGCCCATGGGGCACTTTCTGAGCAATACTGAAAGCAGGCACATGAGACAGAACAATAGCCCCAGAGAGATTGTTACGAGGTGTTTGCCAGGGTCCCTGGGTACATGGCTTAGCCTCTACAGGATGTGAGACTATTAGCCAGCGGAGCTTCCCAGCTTGCCATCATTCAGCTGAGGCCTAAAAATGCTAATGGCTCACATACGGTGAGTGTGAAGTGGTTGGAGTTAGTGAATACTCTAAAGACCAAACCCCTGGCACCTGGCTGCAGCTGGGCTTTAATGGAGGAGAACAAAAGTGACAATAGGGCTTCATGTGCTCATCCCTCTGTGAGCTGGGAATATGCCGGCACATTAATGGAAGGACTAAAATGACCTGCGGGACAGGACTTCTACATTCTGGGTGAGCACCTAAATTACCTCAACTATTGCACAGTCTGGGATAGCTTTTGCTCTATTCTTCTAGCAGTATCATCCAGGATTTTTGAAATGTCACTGGCAATAACTTTGTTAAACTGATTAATTTTCATGAATCATTTTTGTTTCCGGTTTCACCACTCCTTTCTCATTTTGACACGCTTCTTTAATAACAAGCTTCTTAACACCCTGAAACACAGTGCAGAGCCCACAGGTTAAGTAACTTACTGGAGGTCACTGAACAAGTTGTTAGTGGAGTCAGGTGTTCAGCTTTGGTTTTTCTTGCTTCCGTTTCTGCATCTGGGCCATAGACACCATCCTGACCATTCTGGAAGTTGTAAAAGTAGGGAACAGTCACTGCTAGCATGAGTTTGGGAGTCAGGACCTGCTGCTTCACTAGGAGCTGACAAATACTCCAGGATATATGTTCTTTTCTATTTCATCATATTCATTTGCCTCCCTTTTTACCTGCTCTCCAGTTTCAAGTGCATGTTCCCTTTTAATGCCTTGTCTTAAAGGGCTTGTTTTGCCCTTCTAGCTTCTCTGACCTTCTCCATCTCAAGAGGAAAATGCTGTAGTAAGTCAATGGCATTCCCTTCTTCTCCTTTCACTGCTTTCAGAAGCTTCCCTTGTGATAAAGTCTGTGGGACTCAAATAGTCTGGCCTTCTCTTGATGTCCCAGAAGGATGCCTTAAGGACTGTGAATGCAGCATACATCAGGCAGGTCTGTAATGACATCTGGTGTTCAGTCTAGGAAAATGCTGATTATTGTCTTCCTGCTCTGGTGTTGTGAGAATTCAGATGTGACCAGGCTGGCTGAAGGGGGAAGCAGAGATTCTTGTTCTAGATCTGCTAGGAGGACCAGGACAGCTTCTTATCCAGACCCTGCATCCTATGTAACTCAGCAGTATGACTGGTGCAGGATGGCTAAATTAATCCATCTGATCTTTATGGAAATGAGGTATAACCTTTGAGTGATACTGGAGGAAAGTTATGGATAAACTGGTTTCATATGTCAAATGCAAAAATGGAAATTGTTTTAATCCCTACAAGGTTTGTCTATTTGAAGGTGCATCTCTGTGCCCTTGACTAGTTTGAAATCCACTATCCCTTCATACAATAAATTAGAGACCTTGTGTTAGTCTGATCCAGACCCAGGCTTTTCAGTCCAGAAAATGTTTCATCTTACCAAAAATCAGTCTCAGGGGTAGGCTAGCCAACCTGGTACAACCTCAGCCTTCATCTAGTCCAAGCCTTGTTGTATGTCAGGCATAGGCAACCCAAAAATCTGTGGAAACCAAGCCACCATATCAAAGCATCAACAATATGCATATAAAGTAGCTCGTCACTTCCCATGTCATCTCTGGAGAGGGATTGTTCAGAGTTGAACCAAAGCATGTTTCGTTAATAACACTAATTGCTGTCTATCGTCAAGAACATAGGGCCTTTTCTGCTATTTTCTAAATTAAAAATCCACACAGAAGCCTCTGAAGATATGAAGATCAGAACAGGCTCAATTTTCCTTGCAAATAATTTGCCTCTGATCTTGACCTAGGATTTTCATAACAATTGGAGCCAGTGTGGGGCTCCTCTGGCTCTGAGCTGCCCTGCGGTACCCAGCTGTCCCTCTCATCCTCCTCCGATGGGGTTCCTTTCATGCCTACTTGTGAGGGCATATGCGCACTGGAGGCATTTTCCTTCACTGATTTGAAAGTCAAGGCTCTTTGACATTTATCTCTGTCTCCGCTTTCCTGTTTTATCCATATTTGATCCCACTTGCTGAGTGCTGACAGGAACCAGATGAAAGGATTCCAGTCTTTCAGTATCCATACTGGCCATCAGCCTAGATAAGATTTTACAGTCTTTCTTATTAGCCAAGTGAATGACAGAGATGCCCAGACCAGCTTCGTAGGAAGCTCATAAAACTACTTTTACTTCAGAGAAAAATAAAGAAAGAAAGATTAGTTGCAGCTTTGCAAGATTGACTTCCTTTTAAATACATACCTTTATTTTTGTTGCCTTTTGCAACCATTAAGCACAGCCTTGCCTCCCCCCAAAAGCTTTAATCTGCTAATATCTTTCTCTTACACAGTAGTACCCTATATGAACCTGTCAACTGGCAGAGAAGACAGGCCAAACTCCGCAACACTTTTCCTTCTGTTCCCCTCAGAATTATTCCCTCACTCTGGAATTGCTCAAAGCAGGTGGATAATAGGATAGGGTTAATGATAACAAATATGTGCAGCCCACTAGTAAATGAATTGAACTCTGTGTGGAGTTTATTGTTTGTTACCATCAGGAAATAATTCAGTTTTCTTTGATTTTTCTGAGTCATACATAGAAGAAGAGGAATTCACTATGCACTGCTTATCACTGCAGGGGCATCTTTTCCTCCAACAAGAAAAGAAATACAGACTACAATTTGATGAGAGAAATAGCTTCTCCTTCTAGTGTCTTCCATACCACAAGACAGCATTTTTGTCTCACCATTAAGTCCTCTGGTGACTGGATAAGGGAAAAAATGTATGCATGGAGAGGACATTCCTCTGTAGTGAAGAAGAGCTGGAAAGACAGAATGCCTCAGAGACGTAATAGAAGTAATTTAATATTGGTCCCACTTTTGTATTTCTGAAGCAATGATCAAAAAGAGTTATTTACCTGTACTCTTCTCCATCAGGTTTACAGTACTCCCTCTTCTTCTATCTACAGTTACACATGCCTTGCAAGCAGTAGCTTACAAGAGAGATTTACAGGCTAGCTTGAAATAAGCTGGATCAGGTTCTGGAAGTGTCCTCACTATATCTGAACTTTGATGGTTAGATTCTGTGTCACCTACAATTACAAATCTAGAATAGCTGTACTGGAGTGAAAGAAGTCACCTTGCTTTATATGTTTTGTCTACCATTTCTGCTCCTAATGGAACTCCACCTGCACTTTTGTAGGCTCTCCTTACCTAGGGACATCTTTCTATATTTCTACTGGTGTCTTAGGTTCTCAAGTAAGCAGACTAGCTAAAAATGTGAATTATGGCTAAGAACAAAAAGCGAATGTTATTTAAAACAAATGTGTGTGCCTGGGGCAGTCCAGTTCCCCAGCATAAGTCATTTCTTACCCTCTCACATCTCATCTACAAAGCCTGGGAGAAACTCTTTTTTTCCTGTTGCTTTAATACCATGGTCTCCAAGCTGTGCCCTGTGTTCTGCACTGGCACCTTTGTCACCTTCCCCCAAAGCAGGAGAGCTCAATGAAGCGAGATTCCCCTGTAGGTTCTGTTTGGAGCTCTGATGAAAGCCGTTTTTCTGCTTCTGGCTTGTGCCATGGATGGCACTCTCAGGGGTCCAGGCTGGTCTGGAGCTCCTTTGAGCATGACTGTCAGGGCTCAGCTCATCCCAGGACATTGCAGGGCTCTGATCAGTCAGTACTGCTCCCACGGTGCCTATACTAAGCTGTTAACAGAGAGGAACACATATTAGAGCTTGTATTTGTACACAGCAGAGCCCTCTACTTACAGGACAAAGATGCACGTTCTACATATCTTAGCCATTAGTGAATGGCTCACCCTGCTCAATGTTCACCTCCTTACTTGTTGGACAGATCCATTGCTACTTTCCATCTTCTTTTTCTTGGAGATTGCTGGATTCCAGTGGCACACCAGGCTGTCATTTTGGACACTGTAGTTCTTGTTACCAAGAAGCCAGTAGGTTTTCATTTTCCCTTTGCCCTGGGACAAGAATAAGGAGAGAGCAGAGAATGTCTGTTTTCATGGGATGTGAAGCAGAGCAGCGAATCATTGCGTCTGGGGCTCCTACTTGTGCTGCATTGTACTGCATATCTCTCCTTCTATCATGATGCTTGGGAAAATAATTGTGATTTGTATGCAGTTTGGGTGCTAGTAATTCTTTCAGTGCAGAAAAAGGCCTTGCTGGTCACTGGCATTATTGCTAAGGGTTTAAAATCAGCCTTACGTCTATGTGTCTTTGTAACTGAATCCTAACACTTTCGCTCATATTCGTGTGGTTCCATGCAGGGGCAGACATAACAGCTGTGTTTCAAAGCACATAGTAACATTTTTACTTTGATTAGGAGGAGTAACGTATAGCCACTTCAAACTGAATTAGCAAGAGAGCCTTAGGACCATGGCTAAAAATCAGCTTGCAATACACAGAAGAGCAATGGCCAAATCCGTCCTATCTCATTAAATTCCTTTACTGATGCAAAGTTACAGAAAAGCAGTTACCTTGACTTCAATTTCTCCTCTCAGTTCAATTTCATATGCATCATCTGTGAGAAGGGCATTGTATGTAGCAGAACTGATGTGGATCTTCTGTGCTAGGATTCAGAACAGAGTATTAGAAAGGAATGAGTCCGCTGTTCCTGGAGACCACACACTAGTCCTTCTGCATTATCAGCCCACTGCTTCTACCTCCTCTTTGGAAAATGTCAGGTTGAGGAAGAAGTACAAAGAGGGGGAAGATGCCCTGAACAGAGGATGAGAACTATTTTGTCTCTGTGACACTGTACACAGATATCGGCTAAACCATAGAAGTAGTTTAGGTTAACTAAACCACTGGCCTGACTGTGCTGCATGGGTTATCTCTGTACTACAGCACAGTAGAGCAGTACATATGTGTGGTATTGGTAGCAAAGGTAGCATAAAAGGCTGGGCCAAGAAAAAACATACACTGTCCTCTTCTGTGTAGCCATGGTTTTTCTACTTAACACCTTTGTGTTCAAGTCCTTAAAATCAAGCTCAGTTTGCCTAGTGCTGTTCAGCTTTTGTCACCCTCTTTTTCTTATTTCCAATCACTTCCAAGAAATAGCATAAGGGATGTGACTTTATTTGCCACGTGAATACACAAGAGATTCTCTTGTTTGTTTGATAAGTAGTATACGTACAGAGATAGTTGGGGCTGCATGTCATGCATGTGCTTCTTTAGATCCATGAGAATTAGTTCTCTAGCCTGGGATATGCAACAGAGAATGCTCCTCCTCCTGTACGAACCTTCACACTTGGCTGTGCCAAGTGTGAGGGGATGTTAGGGGGTTTCCTTTCACTGCAGTGCCCAAGAGACACAGAGTGCAGGTGTGAGCCTGGCTGGCACATGAGGAACACACAGAGTGTGCCTGAGTCACTTACGCAAGCCAGTGGACTCCATGCGGGAGGCTGTGTTTACAGTGTCCCCGAAAAGGCAATACCGAGGCATTTTGTACCCCACAACTCCAGCTACACAAGGTCCTGAGAAAATACAAGGCATAGAGACCCCAATAAGAAACAAGTGGAAAAAGTGCAGATGCCAAATGCAAACGCCTTTGCTAGGCATTCTGGGTTCTTAGAGAGCAACAGGAATACTCACTGCATCTAGTGCCTGGCTGCACAATATTTACTTAAGGAGAGAAGGGACGATTTGATTAGCTGTAGATAATTGGTGCTGATGTCAGGGGAAGATGTACTTTGTCAGTACTGAATTGTTTCACAGCTCTTTCCACGCTGGTGCAGGCAAAAATCATTTCACCCCACTGTTACTGCTGGAACCTGGAGAAATACTCACCTTGGGGTCCTGCAGGGAGTCAGTGGCTAGTACAGAAACAAAAAAGTCTTTTCTTGTTACACAGTTAGACTATGTCCTGTTCTCTTTCATGCCTCCACCTCAGCCCACATACCTGTGTGTATCCCAGCCCGCAGCTGCAGCCTGCCCATTGGCATATGAGGGATTACAACCTGACGAACTGCTGCCACCAGATCCAGAGACATTTTGGCAATCTCATCAGCATGTTTGGTGCCATTCCTCTCTGGCAGGCCACTCACTACCATGTAGGCATCGCCAATGGTTTCCACCTGAAGGAAAGGGACACCAGTCGCTGAGTGGCAGGCACAAAGCTTTTCTTTCAAAAGGAAATCAGAATAAAATGTATCTTAGCTATCCACCACTTGCTAAACTGTGATGTAGTCACTGTGTGATGAGGGTTCTTGGTTTTCATGGCTTCTGGCCAGCTGGCCTGGTGCATTTAATATTCACCAGGGAACACAGTAAGTAGGATTCCAGCTACTTCGAGATTCCTTGCCTGCAGGTTTGTACTCACCTTGTAAACATCGTAAGACTCAATCCTGCTGTCAAAGCAGATGTAGAGATTGTTGAGCATCTCAACAACTTGCAAGGGGGTACAGGAGGCAGCAATGCTTGTGAACCCCACGATGTCCGAGAAAAAGATAGTCACCTGTCACAGGGAGAAGGAAGGTGTGAAGCTAGGATCTCCAGTCAGTAGTGTCAGAATCTTTGAAGAGTTTGAGGATTTGTGAAATTCTGAACAGAACAGCCTAAGGCACAGGCTGCACGGAGAACCGATTTTGCACAACTGAATAGATACAATCCTAAATTAGCAAGATCTGGCTCTGAATTGTTCTCTATTACTTTGCTAGATAAAATTAAGTTTATTTCCTAAGTGTATCATCTGCATTTCTTTGAATACCTTGAACTAGTTGGGAGACTGAAAGTCAAATGCTTTGCACTTTGGAAGTAGTGATCAACAGACTTCTTGTAGAAGTAGGGCCTGATTTTTCTTTTAAAGCAATTCAAACTGTGTTGATCAAGACTGTGTATCTAAATACACTGAGAAATAAAAACTCAGTTGCTACCTGATTTCTTGAATTAGGAAATATCAACTGGATTTTGTTTCTCTTCAAATGATGTTTATTTTTGTTATGATCAAATAATTTACAGATAATTTTTTTAAAATCAAATTTATAAAACAAAGTACAACAGAAACCATAGCTGAACTGAGGGAGGAAAATGTGTTATAGCTGGCAAAAAATTAAGTGTTTCTTCTTTGTACTTCCTGAACTGTGTCAGTGTTTAAATTAAAATTGTTCTTTTATTTGTCATTGGTAATACCAAACAATCTGGAAGATCCACCTTTTCACTCCCTGCGTTAGCTACTTTCAATGTCATGACTATTGTGAATTATAATTAATTGTGCAGTTACATGTTACTATTTAGATAATGACACCTACAAATTAAATGCAAACATTTATTACTATATTTCATAGCTGAAAGTAAAGGAGCGTCCAGGTGAAAAAGAGTGAAGAGAACTGTAATTATTATAGTGTCGGGATTTTGGCTGCGGGCTACATTGAGCATCAGCAGCTGCATGCATGCTGTGAGGCAGAGCTTCAAATAAATGGATGCCTGGCCAAACTCTGCCCTTGTTTTTATGCCAGCAGGCTTCATTATAGTTGCGTGTTTGAGGCTATGAGCTCATTGGTCCTTCTGATCCTTCTCTAAATCCCATGCTGCCCTTTCAGTTATGGTTCTTAAACCCAAATAAGACAACTTGCCAGTATAGGCTCTTTGACATCTAAACCTATACTTCTGGAAATTTCAGCTCTTCTTCCTGCCACATCAGCCTAAGTACCTAAGTGCTTCATGGCACATTGCACAGCTCTTTCCAAAACCCGTAGTGAATATAAGGATTTACATTCACACTCAACTATGGGTGCAAAAACAGATTCCTCAAAATGGAGGCAAGGTGGGTGCTCTTTTTAATGAATATTTTTCTACCCTTGGTGACAGCATCCTTTCCATTTGCTAACCTGTAGACTCTAGATTTACCTGATCATAGTTTTCTGCCTCAACTTTTCGGCATTTCCTTAACTGCTTGGCCACAGATTTTGGCAACATTTGGTGTAAGAGGTCCTCAGCTAGCTGCCTCTCCCGTTTCAAGTCCTGTGTCTTTTCCTTGAGGTTCCTGGCATAATTGTGTATCCAATCTGTCATTTGCTTGAAGGATACCAGAATTATGGGGTAAATGAGGCAGGCTATCACTAACAGACTGATCTTAAGGCTCATCTTGAACAGGATTTCTTTAGATTTCTGGATGAGCTTTTCCTGTCCCTTCTGCAGCAGGCAGCTCTGCACATAATGAAGTCCCTTTGACAAGGTTTCAATGGAGACAACTTCGTCTGAGCCCAGGAATGGGATGAAAAAAGAGATTCCATCGTAGTGGGTGAAACGCAGTGATAGATTAACATTATCCATCCAGCATTTATGTACATTCTCTGATAAGAAGATAGCATAGTTCAGAATGGTGGAAAGTTGATGCAATGTGGTTTGAAAACTTGTAGATACTGGCATTAAATGAGCTTTAAGCATGTCTTCTCTTATTAGTAGGATGAGTTTAAAAGCTACTATGTCTGCCCAGTCAGGATTGTATCTCATAGCTTTGAGGTCTTCATGGGGACTACTAAAAAGCTCCAGCAGTTCAGAGATCACTCCAGATAGCACCTGGATGGCTTCAGTATCCCCTGTGCTATTTATTTTTTGTCTCATATCAATGATGTAAAACCTACAGATGGAGATTTTCTCCTCCGTGCATTGACAATTCTTACAATACAGTTCTGCTTCACTTGCCTTACAGAGGGAGTTTAAATTGTCCAATAGCTGAGCATGAAATGATGTGTTCCTCTTATCTGCTGCTGGGACCAGCCAGCTGTGCCTTTCTTGCTGCAGGAGAGAGATGAGGCGAACAGCCCAAAGGTTTTCACAGGAGGCAAGTTCCTGAATGGCCTTCCCTGTGTTTCTCCATATTTCCAAGCTGTTGCTCAAATCAAAAGAAATGGCTCCAAGGAGGCTGCAGAGGGAGATCATGCATGCTGTCAAAATCTTTTGAACTGTTTTTCTACCACGAGCATTGAAGGAAGGAGAATATCTAGAAAAAAAAAAAAAAGGAAAGAAAGAAAAAGGAGTGGGATGGATGGGGGCGGAGGGGGAGGGATGTCTGATCAATGAGGTGTTTCTTGCAGCTCCTGAAAATATAGCTGGAGCAAGTAGTGATATTTAACAAGTTGCATGCGTTCTGAAACGAAGTACAGGGATCATGCATTACCTAAAAGTTATTGAAAGATATCTTTTATTATATTTTTCCATCTGACATTTTGCTTTAAAAGAAAAGGCATGGTAAAGAGACAGTCTCAGAGCTGCAAAAACACAGAAATAAAATCATACAGTTTTCCTGTGAGTATTAAGACTGATAAAATAATTTGCTGCAGGTTTTATTCCCTGTGTAACTTCTATTCAAATCTTAAAGAAGACCATGGAAAAATGGGTTCATGATTTCAATGATCATGAATTAGAATTGTTGAAATGTTTTAATCAAAGGAGCTACCAAAGCATTTAGAATTAGGAATAGGAAGGAATTTCCAGAAGATTAATAATTTGTGTAGATATGTTCAAATAAGCTTAGATGTTTCCACTATGTTGTCTAAATATTTCAGAAGGAAAATTAATCAAATTTCAGTTTTGTTTCAGTTTTTACAGAAGCATATACATACCCAGTTTTTACTGTTTGAGCTTCATGATTATCTTTTCTCCTTCTCTTTCATGCTGCCCATAATTGATATCCATCCTCTATAGAGTAAAATAACCTCTAATAATTTTGATTTTCAGAACTATTAATCATTTACAATCTTACTTTAATAATAATCATCAACAAAACTCAGGATGTTATGATGGAGCTGGTGACTCCCAAGTACCCATGCAACCCTTTTTTCCACTAATAAAGAACAAACCAAAGAACTGGGTTTCTGATCAGTCCATCCAGCTCAGTCCCTTTTTTTCTTTTCCTCTGCGTAGTAGTGGTGTTAGGGGGAAAAAAAGCCCTCCATGTTTTCTCTTATTTATATTTAATACAATTAAATACAATTTATGTTTAATAAAATATAAATGGTTTTAATCCAAAGGTAACAAATGCAAAATGTCTGATTGAAAGGAATTGCAAGCCTAGAAGAACTTCTCTGAACCCAGATGCATTTCTATTCTCAGAATGAGCTTCCAATCTTTTCCTTACTCTGTCCCCTGCTTACCTTTGAATCACTTGTCCTCCTTTTTTAATCAGTCATTTTACTTTTGAATCCACCTAAAAATGTGCCAGGAGGGAGAAGAAAAGCACAACGAAAATCTGCCTTGATTTTACACTGCCTAACTTTTATTACAATGAAAGAAAGATAAATAGGGGCTTTAATTTATTGCCAGGTTGAAATGTGGAGATTCTGCTTGCACTTTGCAAAAAAAAAAAAAAAAGTGTCTGATTGAGTGTTGGCTGACAGCAACAATTCAGGGGTCTTCACCTGGCATCTAAATTACTTGAAAAAGAGCAACGTGGACAAAGGAGAGAGGTCTGCAGCGATGCTGCCGGGGCAGCTGCCAGCTCTCACTGCTGCATTTTACCATTCCTGTTGCTAAACCCCAAGATCCCAGGATGTTAAAAACCTCTCCATAAAAGCAGGCGCTTTGCAGCACTCCCACACTCACCTGCGTTGACCTGCTCGCGCCCGCGCTGCCTTCCTGCTGGGCATTGCAACTGCTTGTCCCGGTGAGTCCCACTCACAGGCTCAGGGGTCCCATCTGCTGCCTGCCTGCCTCCTCCTGCCCTGCCAGTGCCTTGCTTTCTCTCACCCCTCTACTCCCAGAGTTGTTTCCATGGCTCTCTACTCTTCGTGGTGCCCATCTTCCTCACAGCAGTCTCATCTTCCCACAGGTGAGTATCAAGCTCCAGCCCAAGGCAGGGGAAAGGGTTTAAAAGGTCTCCAGCATCATCACTAAATACAGATTCTGGTCTTGACAATACACAAGAAGAATTAACAGGGACACGTGTTTTTCTTTCATGTTGCAAAAAATAGTGTTTATTGCAGAGTTAAAAGCATAATTTCCCAGCTATTTGTGATCAAAGGTGTCATGATTATGGCTTTATTCAAACTGTTCTCCTTCTTGGCACTGTTCTGATCTGTCATCCAGTTCTCTTTGGATTAGTTGTTCTTCATAACCTACAAAAATGTAAAACAAGGCAAAAATCAGATCACGAGAGCTAGGAATTTGTGAATAGTGTATGCTGCATTCAGAATGCAGGATTTAAATAACTGAAACAAGAGTTTTGCTCCTCATTCACTCTTTAAATTAAGGTCTATATTATCTTAAAAAATAATTGATGCTCCAGACTTGAGCATCATGTGTTGCCTTCTAGGATGCAACTGTAACAATCAGTGTTGTTGATAAATACAAATGTAAGTAATCACTTCTGAAGTCACACCAATAAAATCTTTAATGGCTATAAATACATCTGTAGTTTGAAGGGAAAATGCATTCCTAAACATTAAGACTTATTTAAAAGTGAAAATAATTTGGATAACTAATTGCAAAGAGGATACTTTATTTTTGCTGCGGGGACTGCTTTTGCACTGGTAAGGGCTTGTCTACAGGGACAGGTTACTTGTATGTAAAGTATCATTTGAATCAAAAGTGATATAGTTCCCTGAGTAGGTGGCAGAAATGTCAATCAAAGATAACTTGAATAATTTTTCAGGTACTTTTCCTCTAGAAGACACACCTTTAAAATATCTTTTTCTCCCCCTGGTCCTCCAATAAGGACCTTAAAAATAGTTAAATGTATGTAGTCTCTAGTAGCAATGCATAGAACCTTACCTGCTCGATCCAGCTGTTGTAAGCAGAGACCCGAGTGAACACAGAAGGCTTCCGATAATAGTTGCAGCCAAGAGCAGAGCCAAAGCTGACAATACCATGCACTTCCCACCTGCCATCAGCACCTTGACAGTTCAGTGGGCCACCAGAGTCCCCCTGAGAGGAAGGGGAAACACAATTAATAGCAGTCATAGTGTGAATAGGTCTTCCTTGTGTTTTAAGCTTTCCTTCCCATCAGGCCTGTTTACATCTGAAACCAACTCCTAAGAGTGATGTTCTCTGGACTCACATTACAACTGGAGGTGATTCCATCCCCACCAGCGCAAACCATGCTGGTTTTCACTGTGCTTCCCCACCAGCTGAAGCTGGAACAAGTTGCATAATCTACCACCAGCAAAAGGGCTTGCTGCAGTTCATCTGGAAGAGCTCCATTTGCTGGGAGGGAATAGAAACAAAGGAGTCATGATACCAGCTGGCACTGAAGGAAGAACAAAAGTGCATCATTAAGTTTCTCCCAGGATCTGGATGCTATTCCTCCAGGTAAGAAACCTCATATGGGCTGTATAATCCATTCCTTAGCTGCATTTTTTCATCAAAAAGGCCATAATTTACTAATAATTTGCATTCTTACTAATAATTTGTGTTTCACTTAAAATGTCTCTTTGTTAGAGAAATAAAGAGCTGCTCTTTGTTTAGAAGTTTGCAATTTACTTATCTCTCTAGGAATTGCCTCTTGAGCTGAGCTGACACTTCTGCTGAAGTCTCTGAGATTTTTCTTTACATCTGTTCCCTTATGTGTCTTTTCAGTTATTCAGCAGCATACATTAGGATCAGCAAATTCACCAGCCAGCACACTGTTAATGTTTGTTAGGATAGCTTCTGAAAGCCTAGTACAGGGCCCTCTAGTGCATTACTAGCTCCATTACAAGCAAAATAAACGAAAGGCAGGGAAAAATCATGCCGTGTGAGTGAAGTGGGACCTTATCAACTTGGAGTAGAGGCGATCTTGAGCACCACCAACAGCCTTTTTCCAGTCAATCCCAAAAGAGATGGCGGTATTGAAAGATTTTGTTTCACAGTTTTGCAAATCTCCAAGTACTTACTCTGCAGTCTTCCCCATCCTGTCACATAGCAGGCAGATTTGGAGGACAGGATACTTTGTGCAACAGGGAGGCAGGCCAGCTGAATTTGGTCACTCAAGGTGACATGTGCAGTGAGTTTGATCAAAGCAATGTCATACCTGTTGTCATATGCACACGTATGAGAGTTGGGGAAGGCAAGGGGTGAAGAGGATTGCAAATAGCAATTTTTTAGCAGTTACACAATACTTCACCTATTCAAAAGAGAAGCAAGGTAGCAAGAAGGCCGCTGCAGGAGCGGTAAAGATTCTTCCACCCTTAAAGCAGTGGGGAAATCCACGCACTGGAAGACTGTTCCCTACAGAACAGTCCACTTTCCTGCTAGCAGCTTTCTGGAACTTATATTTTATAGGTTCTCTTTACCAAAAACTAGCACGTGTGAGGACTGACTCCAAGCACCTGGAAAGTAAGGTGATTCCTTTGCTAATGCACTCAGCCTGCAGCACAGGAGTCCTTCAGCAACAAAGATATTGATACAATTTATCAATAATACTCTGTGTTTATGCCATTCATGTGAGCGCTTCAAAGTATTGTTTAAATTGTTTGATCAATTCATTCCCTTCTGCTGTATGAAAGAAATTATAGCATAGAACAACAGCTTCTCACCCAAACATAAACATGCACAATGGCAGCTGAAAATGCAATTCATCAATAAGCAATTAATACTGTAAGATCCTTATCCTCTCTTGAGGAGGAAAGGTACAGACTGGACTCTCAGCTCTCATTTATGAACAAACATTTAGAAGTACCACTGTAAGCTGTGACAGGAGTCTCTAAACATCCATTTAGCTGCCACAGCTCCGAGTGGGTGGGATTCAGTCAGTTTGATTTTTGCCTTGCATCTAATATGTGAAAAAATACTTTCTGCCACCTTACCCATTTGCAACTTGGTTTGAATTCCATTTCTCATGGACAATGATTTTTTCTGGAGAAGCTGCAACAGATCCTTCTTCCTCAGCTGCTAGGTTATATTTTCCAAGAAGTACCCGATATTGCCTGGAAGAACTGGACAAGAAAAGGACTAACAGTTAGGCAGCTACCAGCTTGCTGCTTAGTCATCTGCATGTTAGCCACCTGAGATAATCAGTAAGAATATTCTTAAGACTGTGGTCTCACATCACACACATGATTTGGCTGGAGCTGAGCTAATGTCTGACTGATTTACTAAGGACAAGGCATTGTATGATGGGCTTAATAATCATTTAATCTCCAAGTCATCCTGTCGACCCCTGCTTTAGGATTCATTATCAATGTGAAGATGCCTCCAATCTTCACAGGATACAGCTGGTATTCTTCAAAGAAATAAACAATTTGGAATGCTTTTTTGACAACGTGATCGTATTTGCTCCTAAGCATCTTCACTGGTAAACAGCTGTGAGACAGATATACAGAATTTATAATAATAACATGCAGCCAATCCTTCTTATTTCATATGATGATCTTTTCTACAACCTAGTGTTGCAATAGCCAACATGTAATGTATGCACATGTTCAAGGACATACGCTACCAAAATACAACAGGGTTGTCTCCATGGAAACAATTTCGATGATGAAGGGGCATATTTGTACCTGATCGTTTCTTTGTTATGGTCTCCCATAGTATGAAAAGCGTACTGAAAATGACTGGTAAATTCAAACCATTTGTGGTTACTTTTTGAGGGAGTGGATTGAGTTGTTTGACCGTGGATCTCGCTGCCACTATATTATAGAAATGGGCAATGCGGCTGAATTTTAATAGCAACTTGAAAACATAATGATTTTTTAGTTATCTACAGGAAATTAAGAGTATATAATTCAGGTCATTTTATGAGATTTTTTTCCAGGAAGAACTGGCATTAATACCATTTTGCTTCATCTATGTCTGGTCATGCACTGCTTTCTGAATGCAGACTTAAACTCAATAATTTACCTGATGCAGTGTGCAGCTGTCATCACCCAGTTGGTTGCAATGAGGGTTCCTCCACAGGTGTGGTACCATTTGCCACTTGAAAGATATTGAAGGGAGGCCTAAGATCAACATATCAAGTAAGGCTCAGATTTTTGCTTGCTGATTTTTCATTGTTGCACTTTCTTCTTGCACCCATAACACAACTTGCCACTTGAAAATGGTGGGAGGTTTTTAATCAAGAAAAGTTTCTAATTCCTGTCCTCATACAAGGTTTCCCTCCTTTCCTATCATCCAAAAGCTTAATTTTTTAATGTTGTTTTTCTCCAAAGCTCTCACTAAGTCTGGTCCAAATAGAGCATCTCATTTGCTTCAAAAATCTATTTGTTAACTCAATGTACAACTATGCTCCAGTGGGCATTGTACTCTCCATTGAATTTTACAGTCTTCTTGCTTAAATATGGGATGGTGCACAAGTCTACTGCAAGAACGTGAAAGCTTTTCTAAAAAGCAAGAGGTGGCACATTCAGAGCTTTCTTAAATAGATTGGAAACTTTGGGATTGATCAGAATGTAATATTCAAAACCTAAGACATGACAGACAAGATGCAATGACCAAATGAAACGTAAGACCTGGCTTTGTTCAGCCACGTTGTGTGAGGGTATCACAACTTAATTGTTCCAGGGAAGCACAAAATGACTAACCTGCCAGGGCCAGCTGTACGGTCTTACATTTTCCCCTCCAACAACTCTGGATACAGAAGGTGGGTAGGCAGGTACCCCGCAGCCAAGGGCTAGAAGACATTCAAAATAGGATGTGTGTTTTAAAAGTAGGAACTTTAAAAGAATTCTGTGAGAGAGGTGGTTTTTTTTTTTTTTTTGCTTTTTGTTTTTTTTTTGTTTGTTTGTTTGATTTTTAAATATAGACTGTTTGTACAGAACATTGTATGGCACAAATATAGCATAAAATTTGATGTGATACAGGTGAAGATACAGCCATCAGTCAAGACTGACCAATGTTATATAAGGCCTGTTTGTTTTCTGACAGGTAATCGAATCATGTTGGCTTAACCAAATTCTCATGAGTCAACTGAGATGCAGATCCTAGCAAATGCAAAGCAATTTGATGTGGATTAACTGTATTTCAGTGTATTCAAGCTATGTAAAATAACTTTGAATTTGCTACAGGCTGAGAGCAGTAATGCTAATTGAGCCGCTTTAATATGACCAGAATAACACCTAGTTGCTGTTTTGAGAGAACCTTTTAATTAACCACCTATGCTGTACCTCATTCTGCTTTGTTGTAGAATGTCTAATTTCCCCCCCAAAAAAGGAATGTTGCTATTAGATTTTAATTCATTTTTCCTTTAGAACTAATGCTGAAATGGAGTACATACCTGCAACTGCCAGAGTCAACACAGCAAAGAGGATTCCAAGCATGACACCAGTTAGCTGTATGCTGCAGGCTCTGCTTCACAAACTATTTTATCTGTTACCATTTATCTCTGGGAGACGTAACTTAAAATACAGTGCTATTCTGATACCAATGGAAAACTTGTGTAACTGTGGGATAATTTTTTATATGCACAAATGCTAAAGGAAAAAAAAGTTTAGACGGACCTTGAATCCAGGCTAAACATACAACTTCGGCTAAAAAAGATTTCAACTGAGTTGCATATAATCTGTAGCAGCTGTTTGCTTTCCCATTGCCTTGAAAGTTTGTCACAAAGCTGTTTCCTGAAGGAAAATGTTAAATGAGTTATTCTAACACCTGATGGTATGTAAGCAGTAACACTATCTGACATATTCAGCCAGTGATATATTCAGACACATCAACGGGGTTGGATTGAATGATCTCCGGAGGCCCCTTCCGGCCTTAATTATTGTATGATTATATGATTACTTGAAATTTTGTTTTCTTCTGATTTATTTTGTGACTGAATGGCAACTACCACTTTGTACTGACTGAAAACCTGTATGTTCTTTTCTAGACCAAACTGCATGTGTTTTAGCATGCCATACTTCTTCAATAAAACAAACTGTAATCACTTTGGAGTGGAAGATGTTACAAGGAATACAAAGAAGCAGCAGTCCGTGATGATGGAGAAACACTGGTGTAGCATGGTGAGCCAGACTTCATTTCTTTCCTATTTACCTTTAATTGTTAGATCAGTAGCACTTCCCTGGAAGAGAACAGGGCTTCCATAGCATTGCAAATGAGCACTTTCATATCCCAAATCAGCATGCTGACCTGTGGTATAATGCAGTGTGAAGTTGTTAATGAAAAAAGGGTAAACCACTTCATTTTCACCAAATAAACAAACTAGGCAAGAGCAGGCATTTACAGGAGCTGCCACAAAAGAAATGCTTACAGTGTCATAATTCATTACCGGACATTTGAGATCAATAACTTGATATCAACACTTATCTTTGTGTCTTTCTTCCTTCTTTCTTTCTACTACAGGAATTTTCCGTCATCTGTCAGTTCCATCCAGCTAACCTTCACCTGAAAAATTGTTACTGGTTATTTAAAAACCAAACATCTCTATCCCATAAGCCAAGTCCTGCATAAAGAGCAAACTTATTGGAATAGAAACAAATATTATAATGTCAGTTCTATCACCACAGTTGTTTTTTCCTCGACATATAGACAAAACTAGAGGTTTCCAAAAAACAGAAATAAACCTATTATTTAATGTTAACATTAACAAGCCACAAAATCCTTAATTTTCATAACTTCCATTCAGCAGTAGGTACTGATTTGAATGAAAGATGCCTGGAGTATGCATGTGGAAGGCAGAAATATATAATGCTTTGCTGTTTTTTTCTGCCTCTCAAGAATGTATTATCCTACCCAAACAAGAGCACTTGAGAAAGCTGCATTCTGAATTTCAAATGGAATCAACCAAATTCTGTTCTGGCATCTTGTATTTATTATGTGACAAAAACAAAAATCAGGATTGACCAAGCACAGAATTGAGATTCTAAAAAAAAATAAAAAATTAAAAAATCAGGAATGCTGTCTTCTTAACATCTGAATTTACACACAAAACAACATAGTATGCTTCCCAGTTTAACTTCCATGTGACTTTCTGTATCTTATTTTGCCACTATCTTTTCCTTGAATACCAACTAAAAATTAAATATGAATTTTGGATGTTCAGTTACTATTTCAGTTTTCCGGTTTTGTGGGTATCGTTGTCACCATGGAATTGTGTTTATTTTTTTAAGCATTTCTGCAATCGTTTCACAAGTAACCTTCTGCTATCTTACATACTACAGACAGAGAAACCCTATGCTGTCTTACTTTTCCCTTTCTTCTTCGTAAAGGAATTCTAAAACAGTCATTTTATTACATGGTGGGAAGTTTAATAAAAATCACAATATTTTTAATGTAAAATCCCCTCAAAACTTTGTTGTTGTTGTTCCATTCCTGCTTTATGTAACAATTGCTTATCCATCTTTTCCAGATCTAAATAGGTTGATGTATCTGTCTGGGACTCAGTGGACATCACACTGTTGGCAGCTCTGCAGCTGTACACCAAAAACCTCAGCCTCCAGCTGATACCATGGTGGCTTGGAAACAGCTCCCTAGAAGCTCTTATCTTCATGCCAGATGTTTCACAGAAACTAAGCATCTCATGGGACTTCAGTAAGAAAGAGAGCAGGAACTTCCGGTATGTTCTGTTAAAGTATAATAGCTAATATCTCTTTCAATACACTTAATGTACAATTTATTATGTACTCCATTGCTTCACCATCTTTAGTCTATTCCTCTGTAGGGTAGTAAATATAGACCAATTAGTAAGTGGAGCAGTCTGCAGACAAGTAACAGACACTGAAATCTATTTTTCTGAGGGATGTTTTTCATCTGAAACTAGACAGTAACCAATTTAAAAATTAAAGGTTAAATCCTGGCCCAGCTTTTCACTGGGAGCACAAAATGTGCCAAATTCATTAATTGCTGGATGGCCATTCAATCTGTTGCTTGATTGTTCCTTGGATCCATTTGTGTGTGTTCTTAAAACTTAAGCTTGGCCTGCATGCTTCAAGATATAACAATGTTACCTTCCAGCTTCTGCCTTGAAAATTGTCTGTTCCCTGCTTAGACACGTTTATATATTGTTCTCTACACTGTATTTCCTTTAAATCCAAGCACTTCTGTAGCTGATACTGGTGACAGATGTAACATAAGGCTCTGCTTGTTCTAACTGGGCTGAGAGCAAGGGAAGGAGAGAACAGAGACTAAAAAAAAACACACTTTAGTGATCAGGTTAGACTGAAAGATATTTATTTAGAAACAACAGCTTTGGTATTTTAAAACCAAACAATCTTTAAATCACTAGAAAGTGAGATGTCTCCCTCCCCATAGCCAAAACAAATCAATGCACAAAGTCTCAATATGCTCAGAATAGGAAACCTGCAGATCAGTATTTCCAAGTGTAAGTCCAGAAAACAACTTCCCTAAACTGATTTTGCACTCTACAATCATAAAGGCTGAAAAATGTTACCTGCACTTAGATATCTACAGTTCAATTGACTGACTTGTTACTGAACTGGAGGTGAAATTATTAACATTCTCCCCCCCGCCCCCAAGCAATAAATTAAAAAACGTATACCAGAAAGGAAGTTATGCTAAAGTTTTCTAGTTAAGTTAATGCTCTGATGGGAATCATCACTCTTTATTTTCCTGTAGAATTTAAAAAAAAAAAAAAATCAAAATATCAAAGGATTCAGTATATCTTCAAGTATTTTCACCAAATGGATTGCTCTTAGGGAACTCAACAGCTTATAAGGAAAAAGAAACGTCTGTTACGCAAGCTTCTGGGATAAACTCTTGAATAACCACACATTCCAAGACTCAGATTCCTTTCTTAACAAGGCACAAAAGGATTGTTGCTTTCAGAAGGTCCTTGTTCTCAGCTGCAAAATTGTCAGATGTCTTGTGCAAATGGAGGCTGAAAGCAGGACTAAGTTCACTCACACACTGGGATATTCCCATTCAATTAATGAAACAGGGTGCTATTTCATTACCATTAACCTTGCTTACTGCTGCGGAGATTCTGACCTTCAGCTGGCTTCAACTTCATCCCTGTTTTTGGAATTGAGTTCTGCACCATCTTGATTTTAAGTACGTGTAATTAAGACCAGGCAACAGACTTGTCTGCTGTACGCTGCAAGGCTTTTTGCAATGTCAAGAAGGGAGAGTTAAGAATTAAGTCAGCCCTGGCATGTAGCTGTGAAGTTTCTTACCATTTCAGAAAATAATGTCAGGGACAGTTATCTGTAGTAACGGTTGACAAAGTATTTTGTAAAAGGCAGAAGGCAAATCTTGTAGATGACAAAGGCAACCAGATAGACAGCAGTGAAAAATGGACAAAATTTTATAATTTCAAGGGTAGATTTCAGGATGCATGTCAGGATGCAGCTGTATATACACAATAATTCAAATTACTTCTTCACTGCTTCCTCCTTAAGCACTAAGGTTTGATCATCATCATAGGCTTGTAACTGCGGTTGTCTTTGATATACGTGTCTGTTTTACCTCTTCCTTGGTTAGTTTGTATAGCCACAAGCACCTTCCATTCTCATTCTTTCTATGGATGACAGGTATTCAGACCTGCCTGTGATCAGGCCTGATCTGCAGGGCTCAACGTTACAAAACCAGTGAGCTGACAGGAAAATGGCCAACTCATCTTAGACACTCCTTATGTACTGTCACCTTTAGTCCAGTACCTTCTGCCCAACCTTAGCTATGCAAAATTTTATTTGCTTTTACGATTTGGAAAAACAGGACATTGCAAAGCCAGAACTTTTCCTCTGACAGCTCTATTTAATTGTCCTTTTGAAAAAAAAAAAAAAATCCCCATTTAACTGCCTAACCCTAAGGAGAGATTCCTCTGAACAACGTTGCCTGCTCACACAACAAATCCAGTCTCGTTTTTCATTTCTGCTCTGTATGAACGCACAACCTGAAAGTACCAGTACTAATAGCAGAAATTGCTTGTCTAGCGTCTATTCTGTACTAAGTCTTTACTAGCAACCAAGTTTTCTAGGCAACTCAAAACAAGAATTTCAAACCTTTTACACCAAGGTGTGAGATGCTTGAAGTCAGAACCTCCAACTCACAGTAAAAAGCACTCAGCGCTTTTCTTAGAGCAGCTATGTATTTTGTCTGAATGGGAGAAACACTACCTCAGCACTTTCCCAAAATGATGGTGGTAATGTGGCACGACGGAGGATTGCACAGTGTCTGTATATCTATAAACATTAACCAGTAGTCCCAACAGTTCAGCACCTTGACCTAGGAACACTAGCTTGCATTTCCGTGTTCTCATGTGACAGGCTACACATTCAAACCAGGCAGAGAAGTGTGCACATCTCCCACACAGTAGTAAAAGACATGTATAGCAGCTCTCTCAAAAGCACTCTCATGCTGCTTAACAAGAAACGCTATCTAGTGACACAGCTGTAACTGTTTGCTACAAGCAATGTCCTGCACCAGTGTGTGGAAAAAGGAGAGAAAAAGCTGTGTCTGCCTTAATCTGCAGCCTTACAAATGTTTAAGGACTGACGATGGATTTATCTTTTTTAATATTTGTGAGCCCTACCACTCCAATCCCTGACTGAACCCTACTTCTTGGAAGAAGAGGTCACAGATCACTTGTTGCAAGAGAGACTGAAAATCCCTGCATTCAAAGAGAACCTCCCTAGGCACAGTTGACAAAAATAGATTGATGACATTCAGAGGAGAGCAGCCAGAAGCAGCAGCCTTACACCTTACTCCTGAAGAGTGGCTTGGCTCCTGGCCCACAATATTCATTGTAGATGAGCTTGAACAGAAAGAGGTGAAACAGTGTGATTAAGGAGGCCACGCTGAACCAGAACAGGAAAGGTAAGCCTGGGTATTGCTTGGCCATGTGTTCCTCATGAGCCAGAATAGCTTTTAGGTGGAGTGTGTGTCTCAGGTCCTGCAAGTGGATCAAATCTGTTGATATATAAAGCAGTGGTGTGATGGGCTGAGTCACCATGACAGGGAACGTATGACCTCGTGCCTCTGAGGTCAGCTCCACAGGCTCATTCATACAGCCTGCCTCACATGCATATAGTCTAACTGGCTTGTCTTGGAATTTCACAGACACATGCAAGAAGGGTTTTCCTTCAGCATCCAGCAGAACAGCTAGGTTAATCAAATCCTTGTTGTAATGGATCCCACGTAAGGAATAGCTGTTATGAAGTACATCCGGGTCAGCCTGAAACTGAAGATGGTTTTCTGTGAACTGCAGACCTCCAAAACTAAGCACCATGCCCTGCATAAGTCCATGGACCCCAGCTGCCACAAGACCCTTACATCCGCGTTTCTGGAGAGTTAGCTTCCACAGGTCTGAGAGCTGCAAGATCTGGGGGACACTGGTCAGCTTTGCAGGCCACAGGTTCTCTGCATGCATGGTCGCATGGCCACTGAAGCAATGGTCAGCATAGTTCAAGCTGGATTCCATTTTTTCTCTGTCCTCACTGCTAATGAGTGGATCTAGCAGAGGAGCTGGCATGCTTGACAGCATATAGTAGAGGGTCATGTTAACAGTCTCACTGGATGGTGTATGCAAGTCTGTGATCTTTCTCATTTCAATCCCTGTAATAAATAACAACAAAGAGTCAGAGGATCACACACGAATGACATTAACTAGCAGAAAAAAGTTCAAATGTGCATGCTACATGTTGTTCGATACACAGATGTTCTTTACTAACATTGGAGAAAACTTCAGTGAAATCTGTCCTTGTATTTTTTAGCTGCTCTTTCTGCTATGAGACTGAAAGCCAAGCTCCCACTAAAGGCAAAGCTACTCTGACATACAGATGCCCTATAGAGCTGTCTCTCTGACTCCACAAGAATAATCTGTCAAAGGAACATCTACCTTTTTACTGGCTGTTAAATGCCAAGTCCTATGTTATCTGGGCAGCTACTCTTTTATGCAGGGCCATGAAAATCTTATCTTAAGAGAAAGCATCCCTGAAGTTAACAGTAGGACAGTCATCTTCCATGGAGAAGTTTATAGAAGTTTAAAGACAGTCCTTTATGCTGCAGCTGGAGGTCAGTTCTATTCCCAACTTACAGCTGGCTTGCTGGGCAAATCAGTAAAGTTTCTGAAGACATGAAAGCCAGCACATCCAGAGTTATGATTAGAAATGTCCTTCTATCATTTTCTTTATGCAGTAAGGATGACTCCACTTTTGCAAGTACTCTAGGTTCCAAACTAGGAACGTTGTTTTCTTATCCCACAGCATCCCTGCTGGCTCCTGAAAGAAACCCACCAGGAAGAGTGAAGCCTCTAGACACCTTACAGGAACCAGGTCACTGAGCTTTCCGCTCCCATCTAAAGCGACCATTTGGAAGTTGAGCATCGCTCTCCTTACCTGAAATGAACAGGTCTGACCAGGTCTGCTGATGCTCCTGGAACAGATCTTCCACCCCCATCTGCATCACCTCCAGCATCTCTTTCTTGGCTGACTCCCTCAGCTTGCTGAAGGTCTCCTCCAGCCTGGAGACCTCGATGGGCTCCGAGGTGTACACCACAGACAGCACAGTCTCATCAAAGTGGGATTTGGGTGCCACCTGCACCCGGCTCACGAGCTTCTTGGCAGCCACCACCATAAGCACCACTTTGGGGCTCCCAGCCAGCAGCAGGCGACCGGAGGAGAGCAGGAACTGCCGCTCCTCCACCTTCTCCAGGCTGGTAATGAAGCGGCTGCCCAGCGAGGGTGTGGAAGCCGGGCTCGAGGCCTCGAAGGCAGCCACCCGCTCGGTGGGGTTGGCGATGCGGATGCGCTGCAGGTAGAGGTGCGGCCGGCTCCGGTGGGCCACCACCTCCTCCCACACCGTCACGCACTCCCCTGCGCCGCCGCTCGCCCCGGCGCCCGTCTGGACGCAGCGCACCCGCCGCAC